>VDFB02007308.1:0-27332 GCA_007258455.2 Sequoia sempervirens | reverse complement strand
AGAAAAATGGCCCCTTGTCATTTTCATGGTCTTTTAGGTCTTGTTTCATCATGTTTTGCATATATTGTCTTAATCTTGTATTGCAACATGGCTTGAACATGCTTATTTTTAATGCTAATATTAAATATTGAAGTCTTGTGAATGTGTTGTGAAATGTTGTAAGGAATTTATACATTATTCTAGACTCTATTTAGTACAATTCACCTAAAAATCATCATTTGACACATCAAAAAGTCCTATTTTAAAGTGTTGTTAAGTCTTGTTATCAAGATTCATGCTTTTCTAGGTATTTCCCCCTTATTTGTACACTTTTCTCATGTCTTGTTGGACCTTTTTATGCACTCATAAGGTTTATTTAAGTGTATTTTTTAATGATACCCTAACACACAACATTAAATAGCATTTAATTCCCGATAATTTGAAACAATTCTTCATAGGGAATCTGGCTCCGCCATGGGTGGCGAATGAGTCCACCTTGACACAAAAATCAAAGTAAATTCAAATTTCTTTAAGGATTTATTCAATTTTTACACTTGATGTCGACCTATGATGATGTATACTGGGTACTACGACACAAGAATGGTATAAGTAAGTTAATTTCACCTAATTTTAACATCTAAGAACAATCAAGCACATCCTTCTTTCATATTATTCATCCATCAAGCATAGCATTTTGTCAAGTATTTTGCAATAGATAATTAAACAATCATTGAAGCATCTTGGAGCAACCATTGACATTGATTTGGACCTACATCTACAAGGGTTTTAAGGTAATTTGTAATAATTTATGTTATTCATTTATCTTTTCCCTTGCATTCTGTATATTTTCATTGGGTTTGAGTACCAAAGTGGGTTTTGACTTAGGAAAACCCTTATTTGCTAACCCACCGACCTTTTCCCCCTTTTTTCTTGTGTTATTTTGTAGATTTGAAAAGTTTTAAGGGTTTTGAAAATTGGAATCAAGTCAATTGAGCTCTTCAATACATTACATCATCTTTTCTCTTCTTCTAATCACTTTTTGTCTGTGTTCTACAAAATCTGACCTTGACAACCCAACATTCCAGATCTCACAAATCTGATGTTATAGAGTTGCTAACTGTACATCCACAAATTCAAGATTGGATTGATTTTCCACCCTTGGCAAATGAGTCCACCTTGACATCAAAATTCAAAGTTTTTTAGATCTAGGATCCTTGCAGACATAAACCACTTCCCGACAATTTTTCACTTGGCAGTGGATTGATGTGCCCCCCTTGGTGAATGAGTCCATCAGTGAAATTTTTGTGATCTCAAATCTGCGTTCTAGACATTTCAACAGCCTCAATTCACTCCCAGGTGCACTCTAATATCATTCATTTCTTTTTGTTTTGTAGTTTTCATTCATTTTATTCATTTCTACATATCACACTATGTTTTCTAGCAGTTCATAAAAGTTAGTTTTGCATTCATTTAGTTTAGTTTTAATTCATCCAATGCACTTATATTATTTTTTTTTAGCATACACAACATCACACACATCCTAATTTGAATTAACCCTTGTGACTCTTGGCCCTAATATCTCTCCTTTTAAGTGAAACACCTTGAAAGTATTAGAGTGCCAAAAATCCATGGTTCACAAGAAACCTAATCATGTTCAATCAATAGAAATAATTCAAGTTACTTTTAGTGTTTGCAGTATACAAGAGTATGTAATTATAATCTTGATGTTTTGGTTACACACCCTTTGGTCTTCTTCTCTCGATTATGATAAAAAAAAATTCCCAAACAAAAATATGCCCAAATAGTTTCCCTTCACAAAGGGAGGTATACTTCATCTTCTGTAAATTATACCCACATTAGCATATTACATTTGCATGGATCAAGTTTGTTAGGCATGCATTAACTTGGTTTGAAAATTATCTTAATTATCCTTCATGTATAGGAAAGTTGCTCCTATTTCAATTTCATCCCATATGTGATAAGGAGAAGTGTGTTATACAATGGTGTTATTTTTAGAAAAGATGAGGATGGAATGCATAAGAATCACACCAACAAGTTTTAAAGTGAGTTACATTCAATTGGGGAAAGATGTCATGGACAAGAGTTACATTCAAGTTTTAAAGTGGAGTATTTTTAAGGGTGGTTTAGGCATCTTAGAATTTTTTTTTAATGTTAAATCCACACCATATTGATGGGTATTTTTCCCTTTAACATTATCTTTAGTTAGATAAGAGAAAATATTTTTCTTTCAAGTAAAAAGGCTAGGGAAATTAGGGAAAATAATAGAGTTCCAATAAAACAAGGATACATACCAAGGAAAACCAAAGAAGGTCAATTTACTTAGTCCAAAATAAGGAGAGGAAAAAATAAAAGGAAATTTCACTTCTCATATTGCACAAAAAAGGATAATAATTCAAAGGTGATATGTTGGAATCCACACCTAGATCTTGCACCTTCATAGAGGAAAAATAATGACACCAATATCACATTATAAGAAAAGAAAAATGTATATTTTATTACATTTAGTTAATTACATATATAACATATTTACACCAAGGATAAGATAAGCTTGCATAGACAAATGTCTACTTAAGAACGTTGAATTTGTAAATGTGACCGATACATTCCATTGTTATAGATAATTTTTTGAGTAACTTTGAGAGGTGGGAGAAATACTATAGAATTCAATTGCTCATAGTAAGGAGATGAGAAATTTTAGAGGGAGGAAATGGAGTCCAACTTGATGTAATTATCTTCTCAAGATAATAAAGCAAGGCAGTGAAGTGAGTGCCACTACCATAAACTTAGTTTTTCCTCCAAATTAGTGGTTTCTAGGGAAAAAATATGAGTTATTTATAAGCTTCTAGCATGCTTTATTTCTAATATGTATCTTAATATTCTCTTCTCTAAAGGAAAATTCATTTGCATAAGCAAGTAGCAAGTATATTAAGATTTTTTTTTAAATTATAAAATTCTATGTTAAGAAATTATAAATAAATGAAGAGTTACAAATAAACACTTGTTAGATAGTTTTTGGAAAAGGAGGTAGTTATATGTAATTCATAATGATTCTTGGGAGTTAAAGAATAATAACTTGAACACCCACCTTCGGTATTGACAATTGAACATCTCCATCTTCAAATTAGTCTTTATAGTGATTATTGATATTAAAAAAAAAATTATGGAAATATTTTTGTAAAGATATGCTTCTTGAATGTTGCTAGAATTCCTTTAAAATATAGGCGTATAGAGAATTAAATGCACACATTGTAAAAATTTCATCAAATTTATAATCTTTTCTGTGATAATATATTGAGTGACATGAAATTTGTGGCTAAGTATTTTCTTGAAAGAGTTTTTTATGGTAAATTTCTAAGTTGTGTTTCTATGATGTTTTTTAATTTTTTGTACATCGTTAATCTTCATTTATGCATTGTCATCTGGATTCTATTTTTTTATGTTTCTACTTAGTATGAAATTTATTCTAACCATAGGTTTTTATATTTGATATATGGTTTGGGATGTTAAATTCCTAAAAAACAATAGACGATCTTATAGTTTAGATGAAAGTAGGAAGACAACACACATTAGATGCAAAATAAATTATAATTTGATGAGGATAACTTGGTGCTTGAACAAAAATGTAAAAAGTATTATGCAATGGCTTAGTGATTTGCATCTTGTGGACAAAGAAGCAACACAATAAGAATGATGATGTAAGTGTGACATTATGATAGGGGAAAGAGTGATTCTAAGAGATAAAATGCTATTAGTGAGTGATTATGAGTGATGAGTGATTTTAAGAGTGGTTAAATGTTGAGTCCTAGATGATCCATAGTGACATAAAGGTCATGCCCTTTATTTATGGCATACACACATAGTTTGAGTGGTTTGATATAAGAGTTAGTGTATAAGGGCTAGTTGAAAGAGGATTGGCCTAAGATTCCCTAACAACCTCCATAGCATAAAGCTTCAGAATATCCTAAAATTCTAGAAAAATAATAATACATGAGCCATCAAGACAAGGGTATTTAGCTTTCTTCATACGAAATACCACCTTCTCTAGATCTTCAATAGAAATTGGCCCCGTGAGGAAATCATTCATATCTTTAGAAACCAAAGGTGGAATATAGTCCAAAATGAATTTTTCCTCCACAATACTTGGGCCGCATTCCTCAAATAAGGAAGAAAAAAAAAGATTTTATGTATAAATATCATAGAAAGAAGAAAATGAGCACTTTGAGCAAAGATGATAGATGAAAAATATTTCCCTTTCTCCTTGATTTGATAGAATTATGGAAAAAGGTAGTATTATTATCTCCCTCTTGAAGCCAATCAATACTATATATATCTATTTCCAAAAATATCTCCTCACAAAGTTCACATTCATTAATTTATTTAGAGAATAAAGACTCCTCAATAAGCCTCTCTAAAATCATACCAAATTCCTTGATATGAAAAGTAATACAATCTAACTTCTTCTAAACATAGGACTTTTCCTAAAAGATATTTATTAAAGAACATTTATTCCATTTCTTAAGCTTAAGAATATATACTAAAGTATCTTAAAGAGAGTAAACATAGTAGTACCAAACAATGGCTTACCCTCTAACCACCAATCAACCATGTGGTCATGAATATCTAAATCTATTAGATACATTAATTGGAACTTGAAAGAAGGATTTATAGGAGAGAAAATAAAGAGGACAAAAATTTGATAGGTCAATGATTAGATCCCTTCCACTACAAGATATCATAAGTAGAGACCAAGTTCTCACGAAATAAACATTTTGAGACTAAAATGTGGTCAATTGAAGTAATTCTACATATTCTATTATTCCAAGGAAAAAATTGTCTCTTCACAAAATATCTACAAACTTAAAATTAGACAAATTATCCTAAAACAAGACAAAAGAGGGATCTAACTAGCTTGGAAAAACAAGTTTCTCATCAGAATAGCGTTAAAATCACCTACTATAATCTAAGGAGTTGAAAGGACCATGGATTGTAGAAATATAATATGATACCAAAGAAGAACCTTACCTTGAAAATTAATAGAATCATACACATTAGATAGAAGAATTAAGATACTCAAATTAAAGGAATAGATCACCATTAATAAAGATTATTTGATCACATCCAAGAAGAAAGAATCAAGAAATGATGATCCCATAAATAAGAAATGTAGTCAAGATTAGGGAACCTGATCAAGTTGTGCCATAGAAAAATGGCCCCTTGTCATTTTCATGGCCTTTTAGGTCTTGTTTCATCATCTTTTACATGTTTTGTCTTAATTTTATATTGCAACATGGTTTGAACATGCTTATTTTTAATGCTAATTATTAAATATTGAAGTCTTGTGAATGTGTTGTGAAGTGTTGTAAAGAATTTCTACATTATTCTAGACTTTATTTAATACAATTCACCTAAAAATCATCATTTAATACATCAAAAAGTCCTATTTTAAAGTGTTGTTAAGTCTTGTTATCAAGATTCACATTTTCTAGGTATTTCCCCCTTATTTACACTTTCTATGTCTATTTGGACCTCTTTATGCACTCATAAGGTTAATTTAAGTGTATATTTAATGATACCCGACACACCACATTAAATAGCATTTAATTCCTGACACTTGAAATCACCTTCAAGGTGGGACCCATTTCCATGGGTGGCGAATGAGTCCACCTTGACACAAAAATCAAAGTAAATTCAAATTTCTTTAAGGATTTATTTAGTTTTTACACCTGATGTCGACCTATGGTGATGTATACTGGGTACTAAGACACAAGAATGGTATAAGTAAGTTAATTTCACCTAATTTTAACATCTAAGAACAATCAAGCACATCCATCTTTCATATTATTCATCCATCAAGCATAGCATTTTGTCAAGTATTTTGCAATAGATAATTAAACAATCATTGAAGCATCTTGGAGCAACCATTGACATTGATTTGGACCTACATCTACAAGGGTTTTAAGGTAATTTGTAATAATTTATGTTATTCATTTATCTTTTCCCTTGCATTCTGTATATTTTCATTGGGTTTGAGTACCAAAGTGGGTTTTGACTTAGGAAAACCCTTATTTGCTAACCCACCGACCTTTTCCCCCTTTTTTCTTGTGTTATTTTGTAGATTTGACAAGTTTTAAGGGTTTTGAAAATTGGAATCAAGTCAATTGAGCTCTTCAATACATTACATCATCTTTTCTCTTCTTCTAATCACTTTTTGTCTGTGTTCTACAAAATCTGACCTTGACAACCCAACATTCCAGATCTCACAAATCTGATGTTATAGAGTTGCTAACTGTACATCCACAAATTCAAGATTGGATTGATTTTCCACCCTTGGCAAATGAGTCCACCTTGACATCAAAATTCAAAGTTTTTTAGATCTAGGATCCTTGCAGACATAAACCACTTCCCGACAATTTTTCACTTGGCAGTGGATTGATGTGCCCCCCTTGGTGAATGAGTACATCAGTGAAATTTTTGTGATCTCAAATCTGCGTTCTAGACATTTCAACAGCCTCAATTCACTCCCAGGTGCAATCTAATATCATTCATTTCTTTTTGTTTTGTAGTTTTCATTCATTTTATTCATTTCTACATATCACACTATGTTTTCTAGCAGTTCATAAAAGTTAGTTTTGCATTCATTTAGTTTAGTTTTAATTCATCCAATGCACTTATATTATTTTTTTTTAGCATACACAACATCACACACATCCTAATTTGAATTAACCCTTGTGACTCTTGGCCCTAATATCTCTCCTTTTAAGTGAAACACCTTGAAAGTATTAGAGTGCCAAAAATCCATGGTTCACAAGAAACCTAATCATGTTCAATCAATAGAAATAATTCAAGTTACTTTTAGTGTTTGCAGTATACAAGAGTATGTAATTATAATCTTGATGTTTTGGTTACACACCCTTTGGTCTTCTTCTCTCGATTATGATAAAAAAAAATTCCCAAACAAAAATATGCCCAAATAGTTTCCCTTCACAAAGGGAGGTATACTTCATCTTCTGTAAATTATACCCACATTAGCATATTACATTTGCATGGATCAAGTTTGTTAGGCATGCATTAACTTGGTTTGAAAATTATCTTAATTATCCTTCATGTATAGGAAAGTTGCTCCTATTTCAATTTCATCCCATATGTGATAAGGAGAAGTGTGTTATACAATGGTGTTATTTTTAGAAAAGATGAGGATGGAATGCATAAGAATCACACCAACAAGTTTTAAAGTGAGTTACATTCAATTGGGGAAAGATGTCATGGACAAGAGTTACATTCAAGTTTTAAAGTGGAGTATTTTTAAGGGTGGTTTAGGCATCTTAGAATTTTTTTTTAATGTTAAATCCACACCATATTGATGGGTATTTTTCCCTTTAACATTATCTTTAGTTAGATAAGAGAAAATATTTTTCTTTCAAGTAAAAAGGCTAGGGAAATTAGGGAAAATAATAGAGTTCCAATAAAACAAGGATACATACCAAGGAAAACCAAAGAAGGTCAATTTACTTAGTCCAAAATAAGGAGAGGAAAAAATAAAAGGAAATTTCACTTCTCATATTGCACAAAAAAGGATAATAATTCAAAGGTGATATGTTGGAATCCACACCTAGATCTTGCACCTTCATAGAGGAAAAATAATGACACCAATATCACATTATAAGAAAAGAAAAATGTATATTTTATTACATTTAGTTAATTACATATATAACATATTTACACCAAGGATAAGATAAGCTTGCATAGACAAATGTCTACTTAAGAACGTTGAATTTGTAAATGTGACCGATACATTCCATTGTTATAGATAATTTTTTGAGTAACTTTGAGAGGTGGGAGAAATACTATAGAATTCAATTGCTCATAGTAAGGAGATGAGAAATTTTAGAGGGAGGAAATGGAGTCCAACTTGATGTAATTATCTTCTCAAGATAATAAAGCAAGGCAGTGAAGTGAGTGCCACTACCATAAACTTAGTTTTTCCTCCAAATTAGTGGTTTCTAGGGAAAAAATATGAGTTATTTATAAGCTTCTAGCATGCTTTATTTCTAATATGTATCTTAATATTCTCTTCTCTAAAGGAAAATTCATTTGCATAAGCAAGTAGCAAGTATATTAAGATTTTTTTTTAAATTATAAAATTCTATGTTAAGAAATTATAAATAAATGAAGAGTTACAAATAAACACTTGTTAGATAGTTTTTGGAAAAGGAGGTAGTTATATGTAATTCATAATGATTCTTGGGAGTTAAAGAATAATAACTTGAACACCCACCTTCGGTATTGACAATTGAACATCTCCATCTTCAAATTAGTCTTTATAGTGATTATTGATATTAAAAAAAAAATTATGGAAATATTTTTGTAAAGATATGCTTCTTGAATGTTGCTAGAATTCCTTTAAAATATAGGCGTATAGAGAATTAAATGCACACATTGTAAAAATTTCATCAAATTTATAATCTTTTCTGTGATAATATATTGAGTGACATGAAATTTGTGGCTAAGTATTTTCTTGAAAGAGTTTTTTATGGTAAATTTCTAAGTTGTGTTTCTATGATGTTTTTTAATTTTTTGTACATCGTTAATCTTCATTTATGCATTGTCATCTGGATTCTATTTTTTTATGTTTCTACTTAGTATGAAATTTATTCTAACCATAGGTTTTTATATTTGATATATGGTTTGGGATGTTAAATTCCTAAAAAACAATAGACGATCTTATAGTTTAGATGAAAGTAGGAAGACAACACACATTAGATGCAAAATAAATTATAATTTGATGAGGATAACTTGGTGCTTGAACAAAAATGTAAAAAGTATTATGCAATGGCTTAGTGATTTGCATCTTGTGGACAAAGAAGCAACACAATAAGAATGATGATGTAAGTGTGACATTATGATAGGGGAAAGAGTGATTCTAAGAGATAAAATGCTATTAGTGAGTGATTATGAGTGATGAGTGATTTTAAGAGTGGTTAAATGTTGAGTCCTAGATGATCCATAGTGACATAAAGGTCATGCCCTTTATTTATGGCATACACACATAGTTTGAGTGGTTTGATATAAGAGTTAGTGTATAAGGGCTAGTTGAAAGAGGATTGGCCGAGTTCTAGAGAGGAATTTGAAGTTTGAAGATGATGACCAAATCTATAATGTGTAATTGACTTCTTGGAGCACTTTTGTTTTGACTTCTTGCTTTTTCTCCCTATAAAGCTTCTTCAACTTCTACAAAATGTAATATTTTTTATTTTTTTAATTGATATTATGTAATTTTTTCTAGTAGAAAAAAAATGACTTCTATCATTTCTATGTCCACAAATACAACCAAAGAAATTAAGAACTAATAATTTTATATCAATGAATTTTCTAGGTAGGATTTAAGTTCAATTCTCAATAGATAGCAAAAAATTAAGATTAATGAGAATGTCAAATCAAACAAAATTAAGTGCTAAACTTAAATACTTAGAACACATGTATAAAATGTCATGAAATGAACAATTAAAAATAAAAAATATACACTTTTCATCCTTACACATTTTTAAATAAACTAAAAAAAAATTAATTATAAAATACATTCTTTATATCCAAATTTACTCATTTATATTTCTTAATATTGAATAAAAATAAATAAAATAAAAAATATTAAACGGAGACTAAAATTTGAGGCGAGTTAAGGTGAGCATAGAAATGTTATCTCGTCAATAAAATATAAAGCCTAAGCAAAGATAAACTGGACAAAAATTTGAAAACTATACTAAGTAGAAATTTGAAAACTATACTAATTTAATCTTAATTAATCAGTTGAAAAGGATTTTTGAAAATTAAAAAAAATATAGTTAGCCAGATGCATCTCACTTGTCTTCAGCCTGCATTTATCAGGCGTTTGGAATAGTATTGACCATCATAAATGTTGACGTGGCAGTCTATTCTGCTCAAAGCTCTGACCCATCAAATTGTGAGAGCTTTGAGCAGAATAGGCTGCCACATGCATCTCACTTGCCCGCATTCTACATTTTTGGCAGAGGCAGCGTGGATGTTCACATCGCAGTTTATTGCAGTGAAAGCTTTGTCTCATCACATTATTGTCCTTAACCAAATAGCGCAACACCAGGGAAATTGCGTGGAGTCGGTAGCGCTTACGACGTTTTCAGTCTCTTTCTTCATTTATATTTTACGCTTAGCAGTCGCGATCTCATTTATAGTAGTGAATAGGTTTTGTTTTCTGTCAATTTTCAGTTGAAAATTTGCTGATTTTATTTACTCGTCAGATTTTACAGTCACGGGAATCTTCCTGAAATGATTGTTTATTTTTGCCACCTAGAATTAAATTGGATTGTATTCGTATAAAATCAAATTGTGTTCAAATTCTATAAATGAGATTCTGTTTCTTATAAAAATCTTAAACAATTGATGATAGCTTTACACCTCGCACTTGTTGATAGGGTTGGTGGTGTGGCTACTCTCAAATCACTTCTCAATGGACCTCTTATATGTAATCCCCATCTTCAGAACGATGGTGTTTTTCATGATGAACTCATTAAGTGGATAGGAGAAGTAGAGCAATACTAAATACAATGTTAGTGTGGAGGAACCCATAGAAACAATGCTAGAGTGACATAGGAAGGTTTAAATTTAGTTAAGCATGTAGGCCTCCACCTTCTTATTGTTCTTGAGTGCCTCTATCTTCTAGAGAACCTTCTCCTCCTCCAATGACACTATCTCCACCTTTGACTTGAACTATGCATTGCACATGGTCTCACACAACACCAACATCTTCTCCTTGATCTCTAGCAACATATCTAGTGTGGCGACGGTTAATAGGTTGAGGGCACACTCAATGCCCCCTCTATTGCGTTGAACTTTGCATTGCACGTGGTCTCACACAACACCAATGTCTTCTCCTTGATCTTTAGCAACACATCTAATGTGGCAATTGTTAATAGATTGAGGGCACGCTCAATGCCCCCTCTATATTATTCATCTCATCGAACAAGAGCTTCAATTTCAAAACAGCAATGGTGAATGCAATTTTTTTTCTAAGTTTTAAATCTTTAAATCTATTTTCATCAGCATAGTATTTGGAACATGTAATTACATCATGGATTCTCCGTATTATTTACTTGGATTTATGAGAAGTACCATATGCTAGCTTGTTTGGTATGTGGGGATTGGAATGTCAAATCCAAGACCTCTTCTTTACTCAACCAAGTGGATTAGGCAAAGTTAATGAACATTTTAGAAAAAAAATGTTTGTCATTTGTGATATTTAGTGTTTTGGTAGAGGACATTATTTGCATGAGTTTAAGGGAGAGAAGAAAATCCATCAATTGAGTAGTTATGTGTGTGATTTTCATAGAAGGTGTTAGATAAATAGTTTGATTACAAGAACACCACTTGCCCTATCTACAGTTCACCCTTTTTTTACTAACACAAAAGATGTTTTCAACCATTTCTATTGTAATTACAAATTAGGTTCTCTAAAATATGTAAAACTATCTTGTTGGCACTTTTATGACTTATCGTCCTAATCATTCTTATGGGTCACTAATTATCATAATCCATGTAACAATTATTTTACAATTCTATTTAAAATCTAAAAATTTACCATCTTTTGAAATATCTATGTAAAATTCATAGCACAATTTTACTATAAGATTGTTTGAATGGTTTTTTTTTTTAATTGTTTTCTTTTTGAATTTTATAATACTTATTTTTTCGATTTTGTATAATTTAGAAATTGGTCTCATTCCATCCTAAGCTAGGTTGTATATGTATTTTTCATAACTTATATCTACCACATTATTATTAAAAATTCAACAAATTTTTAAAAAAGAATAAATATTAAATCTATTTTGATTTAAATAAAATTTCATTTAATATATTTTTCAACCCTCGAGCCCCTATCATATGCTAGACTAGGGGCTCCACTATTTAAAATTCCCTAGTTGTATCTGGTAGGTCACATGGGGATAAATTTTAGTGCTCAAGAATAAACACTAGTTTTTTGAGGGTTAAACTAAATCCCTCCACCTTTCTATGCACTTTCTTGATGAGTTGATTTGCAAAAGTTGGCATAAATTTTTGTTCAATAATTAATTTTTTTATTTTTTAGAGGTGGAAAGTTGGTATGAAGATCTACACTATCAATCAAGACTTTTTTCAAAATTTGTACCGATAATTGGGCACAATTTCTCAAAATTGTACTTTCTTTTAGAAACTTCAAATGCTTGTATATATTACATATATGAAATCATTTCTAGTATTTTTTTTTAAATTATTAGAAAATCACAAGGAATCCAATGGTGTTATTCATTGTTTCTTTACAATATCCTATTTAATGTGTTTAATCACAATTGAAATTATACTTAAAATTAACCAATCAAATTTTGATTTGAGTTCTAAAATAAGAAAGTGCATTTTATTCCCAAGATTCACTTATATATGCTCTCTTTTCACACTCTAGATCAATATTGAGGATTAGAAACAAGTGCAATTTTTTTTAGGGGGATTGCCTATTAATTCCATCACCCTATGGGACAACCCCAACTCTAGCATTCTAGTAGAGTATAAATAGTGGGGGGTGAATCAAAAGAAACCTCTTGAAAGTGAAAATCTATCATTCTAGATTAAGCCACCAATATTTTTATACCTTGGAGAAGTGAAGGTGGAGAGTTAGTTTAACCTCTTCTCCCTAATATTTGACTTATCCTCCTTTCATTTTAATAGAATCATGCTTCATGTACCCTTCCAATATAAAAAGGATATCCCCCTAGTTAAGCATATGAAGCCTAGTCTAAGACCTTTTGGTCATCTTTTATTATGGTGCACTAGGCATACAAGGATTGATGCACCTACTTGACTTAGGATTTTTCATTTGTATTACCTGCCTATTAATGTTTAAATTTCCTTCTTGATTTTAAACTAGAAAGGGGATATTTATCCAAATTAATCCATAAGATCTTTCTTCTACATTATTTACTTTGTGTTTTAATTTTAATATAAAAGTAAAAAATTAAAACAAATAAAAGAATAAAAAAATCAAAAAATCAAAAAAAATAAAAAGAAAGTTCAAAATAAAAAAAACTAGAAAATTAAACAAATGGAAAAATAAAAACAAACCAAAAAAAAAAAAATTAAAAACCAAAAGGAAGTTAAAAACTAAATCATGAATGGATACACTTCCTCAACAAGGCCAAAAAATGTAATCAAGGGTAAACCAAGCATTATGAACCCCTTAGATCAAATTCTTTTCTTAAATCAAGTCAATCACAATGATAATGATGGTGGTGGTGGTGGTGGTACGTTTGTTGATCAAGAAGAGTATGATCCATTTGAACTTAATAGTCATTATAGTCTTGTGCACCATGATGAACTCCTACAACCCTTAGATGATATTATTTTAAGAAAAAATTATATCCTACCACCCATCCTCTACCTATCATCTTGATATCAACCATGACAAGGGAAAATGTTGAACACTCAAAATATTGAGAGGGGGTGAATCAGTATTCCCTAAAATTCATTAACTTAAAAATGCATTTCAAAATATTTCATTCAACTTGTAGAAATGAAAAAAAACAATGAAAGTATCCATCACAACACATAACACAAGAACACCAGATTTACATGGAAAACCCAAAAAGGGAAAAACCATGGTGAGGGTTAGCTCACAATATATTATAAGTGGTTTAATATATTATAGAATGGCTCATTGCTAGGTGGACTCACTATCCAAAGAAAGAAGAAATGGATCACTACTATGGAATAGAAAAGAGGGTGGCTCATTTCCAAAGATTGAACTAATTACAATTCATCTGCAATATGTTGAAGACAATTCTAATTAAGCTCTATAAATTAACTTAACACACTTCATGCTTCACCATAATTGTACTTCACACTTTTCTTCACACCAGATCTTGCACACACATTCAATTAAATCATACATACATCCCATGCAATGAATTAACCTTTTATGCATACCACAAACATCCAAAACATCAATTAGGTTGGCCTAATTAGATGGAATGTGTAACACCACAACCCATCGGCTCAAAACTCAACCACACATGCCTCATAGAATAAACCAAAAAGTGTGACACATCAAAATAGGTTGGCATGACATATAATTACTCTCATAAGTCTAATCCATACATACTTTAATCTCGCACCCCAAACCCTTTAGGTCAACACTGCTAGTGAGGAAACAATAGAATGAAGCAACTATTCATTCATAACTCAACACGTGGATCTCCTAAAATGCTTGCCACTTGAAAGACACACACTTTAGATATATTTAAACACATCCTCAAAACTGTATGGAAAATTATTCATCTATGGTGGAATGTTTAGCTTTCCAATCATGTAGTCTACCATTGTAACTCTACCATTACCAAGTTTGATACTTTTTCAACTCTAACTTCAACTGCAAAGGAATTCAAGGCTTGAAACTTTGGATTTAGATTCCTCCAACATGCACCAATATTACCTCAAAATTGCATTACAAGATTCTTCATAATAGAGCAATGCAGACCACAAAATTGGTTCACTGAACACTGAACCTATACATTGGGACTCAGGAAATCATTCAAAATATTTAGTATTCCTTGGACCAACACTTCTACAACCGTAGAATGGATTGATATCACTGACAACATCATACTCAACCATGCTCATCAATCTTTAGCTATACATCAATGTTGGCATCAATGACAACACCATAGTAACATCATATGACATACATCCATTAATCTTCTCAATGATTTAAATAAAATTCTAAAATTATCCCCCTTTGTCATTGATGGAAACACACTCTCAAAACTTTTCAACTACTCAAACTTCTCCCCCTTTGACATCAAGGGAAAATGGCTCACAAACTATTCAAACTAATTCAACTTTTCTCCCCCTTTGTACATATATAAGTATATGCATGAAAATAGATCCTCCTTACTATTTTCACTTCTATACTCAACACTTCTCCAATAATTTACATTAAAAATGCTCACCCTAACAACTCTATCCAAAAAATTTAACCAAAATTGTACTGCAACTTTATCCACTACTTTTGCATATGTACAATGAAATTAGAAACTGAATAAGTAAAACAAAAATGTACATTTTTAACTAGAAGTTTAGGTCAAATAATCCTATAAGACACCTTCAATTTTGCAAGGTGTTCCTCCCAATCCTTCTTCCTAACTTCCCAATCCTTCTTGGTGAAGGAAAGAATGCTATATTAACTCTCAAACTGAGTGAGGAGATATTCTCCTTCATCCAAAGAGCTGGGTACTGAATCTAATTTCACTACCTTCTTAGCACTATCTAAAGCTCCAATCAAAGCTGTAAGCTTTGCACTTACCAAATCTATGAGTTGCAAATATTGCATTATTATCTTTTTTCTTTTGTTCTTACAGTTGGAAAATTGTCCACACAGATTTTCAATAGTAGTCCTTATTGCATCGTCTATACGTCATCTATAAGATCATAGACACCAGAGGCCTGAGAAATCTATGACTTTATTGAGTCCATCTGGTCCTAAATTCTCCTTGTAGAGTTAGGCCATGTCAAACAGAATTGAAATACAAATTTAGCTTCTTCTAAGAACTTTTTAACTTCTTTCAAGTTACTTTATAACTTCCCTGTGAAACACTTTTTTATCAAATATTTTAGTCAATCTCTTATCATTGAACTTATTTCCCATTTATTTTTCAATCTTTTCTTCTAAACTAGAAAAATAATCATTGAAATAATTTAACAATAACTTTAACTTGTTTACATTAGACAAAGGTTAATCAATGGTTGCACTGAGAATACCTTCCTACAACACCTTAACTACTTCCTCAATTAATTATGCACTCTTTTGGTGTGTTTTTAGTATCTCCTTCCTTACGGAGGCATGACAAGCATCACCAAGTTGTAATTTTATAGGGGAGAGATCTTGGGCATATCAACTTGTCTCTCTTGCATTGGAATTTGTAGGAGTAGTGCAGATACTACCGGTTCAAATTGCAACTTCATATCTAGTATGTCCTTCAATGAATCTCCAGAGGATCCAAAGGATTCACCAATAATCTTTGTATTTTCTCCTTTAGGTGAACCCACAATAGTGGTTTACACTTTTTTGGTCAAACTTGACATTGAAAACAACATTTTGAGATAAATCTTCACTTTCCAACACCTATAGTAGGTAAAATGATAGGAATTTGAAGATGATCCAAACTAGTGATTTTTAAGATTTTGTATGTAGATTTTAAAAGTATTTTTTTAAAAAAATTGAAATTAATTTGTAATTTTTTTTGCATCTCCTTTGATAACTAGTTTTTAATAGTAAACAACATTTTTTAAAAGTGATGTGTACTTTCAATCACATAACTTTTTTTCTACAAAGGATAAAATTTTGATTCTTTTGAATTTAGGTTGGTAACACTGATATCTATTTCTTCCATTTTGTTTAATAACATTTTGTTAAATATTTTTCTTTTCATTAAGTTTTGAAGTCAAACCAATTACAATTTAGACATAGGTGCGGTTTCAATCGCATAACTTTTTTTGTATGTATTGAAATTATTTCTTTCTTTTGTTTGAACAAGGACATAAGTACCTAGAGTGTACATATTTTTCAAAAGAAAATCCACTAATTTACTTATTTTCCATTATGGTTTTTCATCGAACATCAAGTTCAATGAAAAACCTATGTTTAGTAAAACTAACAAATAAAAGAAAAATATATCAAATTTATAGTTGTTGGGAAGCTCATTTTGAGAACTACAGTTCTCCAACTTGGTTTATCTTTTTGAATCCACCTTCACCTCCAAATTGAGCTTCAAAAGTCAAAAAATGCATTAATTTTGCAACTAAAGTATAAAAGTTTAGAAAGGGGGGTTCATTCAAACCACCCTTCATTAGAATGGTGGTTCATCTGAACCCCCCTATATGGTGCAAGTGGGGGTTCATTCAAAGGGGGGGATTCAATAGAAGGTGGGGGGAGGATCATTACAAGGGGGCCGGTTCATTTGAACCCCCTTCATTCGAAGGGGTAACCCATTTTTTATTTTTTTGATGGACAGTTTTAATTTTTGTTTGTGTGAAAAATTGTAACCCACTATTGTGGGTTTACCCCTTCATTTTTCACACTTTTCTCCTTTTCACAATTGCCAAAGTGTTCCTCAATCTTATTCTCTTCTTCAACAGATTTCTCATTATCCAGAGGAGGTAAGTCTTCAGTATTTTGTGCCTATGATTTTTCCTAGACCTTTTGTGTATTCTCTTCTCTCCTATGTTCTATATTTTTATTTGAAGAGGGAAATGGATATGTGCAGGATCATGATGGGCCAAAAGTGCATGTATATAATGGGTATGTGTAGGGTATGTGGTCAATTTAATTTTTTTTAACCCACCGATGGAAACTAAAGGGTTTTTAAAGAGATTCTCAAATTTTCCACCAATATAAATTATGCTTCACTTTGAATTTAATAAATAATTATTATTTATTCTCTATTTGGATTACTTACTCAAAGTCTGACATTAGGCTAATTGAAAACATCTAAAGCTTTCTAAACGATATCACACATTTTTTGAATCCAAAACATGTCACATTCTATGCTTCCACACACTATAGGACTAAAAATAATTTGAATTTCATGAAATTTTGACCAAGTTAAGGTGGTCAGACATATGAGTTTTATATTTTTTAAAAGTTGTAATAAAAAATTCATATTAATTATTTACTTGGAAGAAAAATACAAAAATATGCATCACATCGGGACATGAGTCCTCTACTTATATCTAAAAGCTTATAATTTTTTTATCATTTTATTGTGGATTTAGGGTGGTGGAGACGGACACCTACTTCTTCTATTTTTCCACTGAAATTTAAATACCTCTTGCATTAAAATTTCAAATTTTTCATAAATAGATTTAAAAATAAAATAAAAACCTAGTAGTTTAGAAACTACATTCAATTTGATATAGATTCTATTCTTACATATTTTTTAAATAATATAGATGACCTATTCAAATTTTTACGTTAAGTTTCCTAACTCTAATTTTTCTAAATTTTTTGCCACTTGAGGGCCTCTTTTTTCCATGATGATCCTGCACATACCCAAATATATGTTCATTTTGTGCTTCATCCTTCTCTAAGATGTCCTATCTCTCTTTCTTTTTTTCCTCCGCAACCATATTCTCCACATCAAGAGATATATTTTCTATCATCATATCCTCTTGAACATTATCCTTTGCATGCTCATGCTTTGGTATATGCTCAAGTTGTTCAATACCAAGCTGATTTATTTTAGGGACAAAAGTATCATGATGCATTTGAATTCCACTATCTGGAGACACTCCCAACACTTTGGAAAGTTCTTTAACCTTTTTGAATGTCTCATTTCTTAACCTCTCAATATCTTCTTTGTCCCTGCTCATCAGAGTGATGACTCTCTATTTTGTTATGAAATTTTTGTTGTATATTTGAGCCAATTTATATCTATCTTCATTAGAAAGAGAAGAAAAAATATTCTCCAAGGAAAATGCCCTCATATTGGCATCCTCATCAATAACCTCTTGCGTACATTCTTCAAGTCATCAAGTGACTAATCTTCAATCTGTGTCAAGCTAGTACAAAATGTTACCATTTACTTTACAATAGCTTCTTCTATAGTTACTTTATCTATATCATCTAATCTCAAATAAATTTTTGTTGTCTCTTCCAATAATCCATGCTCAACAATACCATTGAATAATGCATCCAACCTGAGGGGGCTATGGTTTCTTACTGGAGGGTTCTTTTATTTCTTCTTCCTCTTACCTTTATGATATTTTTCTTCTTTTTTGGGCTTTGAATTCTTCTCTCTCACATGAATCTTGAAAGCTTGCTTATTCTTTTCAACTTCTTCTTCACTGTTAGTGTCATCAATATCAACTTTGGTATTCTTTGCACTTTTCTCTACTTAAGAGACACTAGATTTCCTTTTCCAGACCAACTAAGGTCCTTCTTCTTCATCTTCTCTTCATCATCATAGCTAACATACCTCTCTCTTGTAGCTTTTTCTTTCTTTCTCCTCTACAAAGGATTCTATTGTTGTATAGGGGCATTGAATGTAGATTTCTTCTTAACACTTGATGGAACCTTAATTTTCATGTCCCATCTCCAACCATGGTTGCACTTAGGGAGGGTTTAGGATTCATTTTCAGCATTTGAATGTTCTATTTTGTTGTTGACTCCCTATTTCCCATTGTCGGTCACTATTAAAAAAAATTCATATACTTTTATTGTTTAAACAACTGGTTCCCTAGTCATATTCCATAAATCTTTGGTCTCAAGGTTTTTAAGTCCTTTTTCAATTTCTTATATTATCCTAGGAAGTCCCCTCCATTAAGAACAAATTATCAACACGTGCATAAATTTTTTCACTTAAGATTGAAATCAAACTTTGGTCTCTCACACTCATCATTGATTGATTTTGAAACATATATTTTGAATCAACAATGAGTGATAAGGTAATGTCTTTGATATTGGTCATTGTGAATAGTTCTTGGAATCTCAAGTTGTAAATAGTGATGGGTGAGGTTCTTAGTATTTTGAAGGGATCACTTATCGCTAATAGTTTATGACCTCTTGAGATTATAACAGTGATGAGCGATGCCCTCCAACTATTTTATTGTACTTTCCATCACTTATCACAAATGTGCTACGATTTGATTGATTTAAATCAGCAATAAGCGAGGACATGAATTGTTAATCTCATCACTACTCATGGATTTGTCTTGAACGCCAAGTTCTTGATTAGCAATGTGCAATATGTAATGATGCTAAGATCATCTCCCATCACTAATTTCTTGCAAACCTTATGAGGAGGATAAGCGATGAGCGATAAACTTCCTTTTGTGAAGTTTTCTCTTGCTAACATGAATACATCTTATCTGCAATATATTTTTGTGCCACTGACTATTTATGCAGGTGTACATGTCAACATGTGACACTTGCATCTCTTATCGTTGATACAGTTGGACGAGAGTGAAGTAAATCAGCAATGGAAGAAAAACACTACATGAAGGGGCAACGTGGCCAAATTCAAAGGATTTCGTATAAGGCTGATCCAAAGGATACTTTTTCAGTGAAATTTGAAGTTTATTGTTTTTCTCCAAAACTAGCATAATTAGAAATATTTCAAAATTTTGACTCCAATGCAACTTGAACAGAGTCAATTGGAGCTACGGAGCTTGAGTTATGCTTGGTCAAACCTTGGTCAACTCAAGGCTCAGAAAAAGAAAAAATGAAACACCAAAAAGTCGTCAATATTAGTCTCATTGCGAAGAGCTCAGTGAGATCTTTCTGATGGTGTTTATTTTATGCAAATCGAAGCCTGTATGCTCAAGTTACGAGTAGTCAAAGATTGGCTCAAACGTTGACCATGTTGACATCATCATGGTATAGTTAGTGCCTCGTCATCATCCTAGTAAGTGGACACATCAGAATTAGAGTCTTTGACCAGCAAATGGAATGATGGCAAGTGGCTCCATAGCTACCCATGTGGCACTTCCATAGTATTTTAATATAAAAATTAAAAAAATAAAAAGAAGGTAAATTATAATATACATAAAGGGAGGCGTACCTTTTTAAAAAGCCTTCATTTAAGGATTCAAAGGTGGGCCACATGTTAAAGGATAATCCCTAATTTAAAGGATAACCCCCATTTAAAGGATAATCCCTATTTAAAGGGGATAAACCCCTTTAAATAGAAAATATCCCCTAATATTAAGGAGAGCCAACCCTTTAATATTTTGAAATCCCATAAATGATATTTTCTAAAGGGGGCTAAAAATATTGGTGGCTTATATGCCTACAAAAAAAATATTGTGTTAACAAAAAGGGGTTTTTAAAAATTATTTACTTTGTAAAGGCCCAGATTTTCTAAGATTCATTTGTAAAAATGGGAGATTGGGTGAGTTTGTAAAATCAATTGGTTAGTAACCAATTTGAGTAAATTCTCTATATAAAAAGGGGTAGAAGGGTAGGAGTGAGGTCAAGTGATGATTTGTTAGAAGTGATTTTTTTGTGAAGAAGTTTTGTACTTGGGAGAAGTGTGAGAAGATTTCCAAGTGGAAGTTAGGACTTTTGATAGTGAATTTTATCCTTATCTATTTGAAGCTTAGTAAACCATGTTGCATGTGTGGAGGATTTTTCTTTTGTATTTTATTATCATCTGAGGAGATGGGAATCTTGTAACAGGTCTTTGTAATCATTTTCTGTCGACTAATTGGATTAGTCACTCTTTGGAGAGGACCCAGAGACGTAGTCATTTTAAATGGTGAACTCCATTATCAATTTGTTTGCAATTCTCTCTTCTCTCTCATTTTTTTCATAACTTTGCTATTTTTTTTAATGTTAATGTGTTAATTTTGTTTTGATTAACTTGGATTAATCATTGTAAATGTTAAATATTCAAAAAGAAATTAGTCATAGATCCTAATCAAATCAAGTTTGGTATCACTACTGTGTTTGACTATTATTGCAGTGTGAATGCTAACGTGATCCAGGATTGAGTGAGGTGAAGGAAAGATAGAAGAATACAATCCTGAGATCGAGAAATGAAGAAAATCTCTAAAGTTGTTTATGTTTGGAATGGTTGAGGAACCTGAAGAACTCAGTGAGCAATAATTCTGAAGAGAATTCCTTAATATGAAGGCCATGGTGGAGATACTTTCAAAGAGACAGGAGTGGAAGGAACTAGAAGCAGAAGGTCCGTCAAATCGAGAAGATCGAAAAGATAAGAAGGAAAAACATCTAGGAGGTGGTGATGAGCCATCAGATCCCCTTCTCCTCCTTCTTCCCCTTCTTCTTCTTCCACTTCTTCTAAAAATCCTTTCAAGGGTGCACATAAGCCTAAAATTAAATTGGATGTAAAATTTGAACTACCTGAGTATTATGGGGAATTAAATGTTGAGAAATTAGATGATTGGGTTCAACAAGTAGAAGTGTACTATAGAGTTCAAGGTCTCTTATATGATTCTTCTAGGATCTAGTTAGCTACTCTTTAGTTGGGAGAATTAGCTCTCACCTAGTCAGAGAGTAGAACTCTAGTAGAAATTTCACAACATGGTAGAGTCAATTTAATTTGGGAAGAATTTGTTAATGCTCTTAAAAAGTAATTTTATCTCCAAGGCCATACACAACAGTTAAAGATGAACTGGAAAAATTTTAGGCAAGGGAAAGGTCAATCTATCCAAGAGTACACCCATGAATTCAAGAAAAAGGCTATTGTGTTGAATGTCCCATTGTACACCCAAGACACCTTGCTTAAGTACGTAGGTGGTCTTCACTCTCATCTAAGACATTCCATTTTGGTTTTGAACCCCAGTAATTTGGATGAAGTGTCAAAGCCACTCACTTAGAGTCAAGAGGTAAGGGTACTTTCATTGATAAGTCTAACAAGAAGCCATCTAAGCTTAAAGGTAAATCTAAAGATAAAGGAAAGGGTAAGAAGACAACTACAATTAAGAAGAAGGATGATAAGCTCACATGCTCTCTATAGACACTTAAAAATGACCTAGGCCTGCAAGCTCTATTTTTACCACTTTCATCCTAGCATATTTATGACATTTAATTATGTCCTTGGTCCACATTTGACTATTGATTAAATAACTCATAATTATTTAATTAATTCATGTCCTTTTATTCTTCATGATTATTAAATAAATAAATTTTATTTATTTATTAAATACATTATTAATTATCTAGGTCTTCCTCTAATTAAATAAATTTCTAAATTTGTTTAATTATATTTATTCATTAATTCTTCCTGATTATTAAATAAATTAATTTCATTTATTTATTTAATATGTCACTAATCCTCATATTAAATTAAATAAATTTATTAATTTATTTAATTATTAATCATATTTTCTAAATTAAATAATTATATTTGATTATTTGATTGTCAAAATTTTTATTCCTCTCATTTTAAATAAATGAAATTATTTAAAATGTCATCACATTCTTAACTCACAGTCTATTTTGGTAAATAATCTGAAAAATTGATTATTTATTATTTCACAAAATCCATATTTTGAATTAATTTAATTAAAATGGTAATATTCCTCCAAAAAATCAAGTAATCAGGCAGATTCTTGATTTTCCAAATATGATCTTTAGTTCAGCCCTTATCTTCTTGATTTTTTGAATCTCACAAATCAAGCAGCCTTTATCTTCTTGATTTTTGAAAATCTTTATTTTCTAATTAATTATCTCATTTATTCTCCACCGCCGATTCGATCTTCTTAGATGACATCTCGACCACTCATTTAAGGATTTTTCCCTAACCCTAATTAGGGATTATCATATTTAATCTCGTCCTCTAATTTTAGGTCTCTGTCAAAAGTCAATCTCGCCCGTCCATTCAAAATGGCATTTTCTATAAAATGCTTTTTTGCTCTCATTTTTACATTGCACACCTACACACTTAGATTTTATTATTCTAGCACATTCATATTAGATTTATTTAGTATTTTAGTCATTTTTTCATAGACATAGGAATTTATGTTAAATCCTTCAAAACTTTCATAGGACAACATCATATTCTAAATGCTCACACACTCAATCTGAGGGCATCAATCACATGCTGCAAGCTAGGAGGTGCTATGAAGGTAATCATGGAAGATTTGAGGAACATACCTTATAATCATTCTTTCTTTTAATTTCCTTTGTACTTCATAGTTCTTTGGGTTTCTTAATCTTTATTGATTTTCTAACATCTCATCTAACCTAAAATTAACCCTTAGTTACATTGGTGAACCCAACATTTTTATTATTTTCATATGGTTTTTTTGTTCTCTATCATTTTTTGCAGGTATAGGTATGGATGTGCTGCATTTTCATTTTCTCGATCTGCATCTAATGTGTCACGATGCATTCGATAGCCACAACGATGTGATAGCTCTAACATGACGCATTCGAGGTACGAAACACCGCATACGATAGAATCGTGACACATTTGTCTATCAGACCGCGACGCATTCGATCTTTTGTGATGCATTTGCTTGGTGAATTTTTATTTTTGTTGGCTTTCGGATTTCTGTCTTTTTTCTGTTTGCTGTCTATTTTTTTTTCTATTTTTCTATTTTTTATATTACTAATCAGGGTTTGCAACATGTGGCATTGAATTTTTTCATGGGTCAAAGGAATATAGTCAAACTACTAACTTGTTGATTGTAGGTTCAAATGTCAAAGACTGAACACTAAAACATTAGGCCTATCTTTTCTTAGATTAGTACACATTTCATTTTAGTGCAATTAAAAAGAACATGTTTTCTAATTTGCATGATTGTGTTTGAAAAATGATAGATGAGTATGCTCTCACCTTGTGAAAACTTGGTGATTAGAAAATCAGACCCATTTTTATATGTTATTACCCTCACGACTTAGTAATCAAAGTATCCTCTTCCGTTGCACTTTCGCGAGATCCTGGGTGTAAGAGAAACAGTTACTAACTCTAGAACTTGGACTTGTTCTGGTGGGAAAAAGTACTCACCCCAAGATGACTCAGATCGATAGCACCCTAAACCTGAGGGACTTCCAGCCGGTATACAAAAGTGGATTCTTGGGGAATTCCTAAGAATCACACGTATGGTTTCGACGAGATGAATCCAAAAGGGGACTCTCGCTGCATGCATCATGCCCTAGGAATGGAATGCCCGCATTAAACACCTTTTGTTTTAGAGTCCAACCTTTTTTGGTCATTGCTTGGTATAGTGTAGGGTACAATATCATGCCCGAAGACACTCACTACTAATCCCCTTGAGTAGAGATAGTAGTTCTTGGGAAATCACTAACCAAGAATTCAAATTTGGTGTGCTTGAATGACGTTAATGAGCCATGGAGGGGAGCCAATGCCACCAAAATTCTAAGCTATCCACTCTCAAGAAGGAAAGGTGTTTAGTACCAATCCAGGGTATATCGGTGGGATATATCAAGTATACAAACCCTTGGCCTATCAGCCTTTTAGGATTGTACTTTTCTGATGTGCGCTTTCTTACACTCAAAAAATTGTGCTTGTCAAGTGTTTTCTAGATTTCTCAAACATTATCCATCATATTTACACTTTTGGACAAAACATTCACCATTAGACAGATCAAATTTTCCCTCAAAACGTCAAGAAACTCAATTTTAACAAACTGTGTCACATTTCTTGAACCGCATTCAATTTTCTGAGACGCAATCACTCTGTTAAACTGCATTTGACCTTTAAAACATAGCATATTTTTGTGTCGCAACACATCTGAACCTTTCAGAGCCGCAACTGCAAAACTAAGTCTCATTTTTCAATCCCATAGCCGCATTTTCTCAAGAAAATTGCATTTGAGACACTGTGACGCATTCGAGACTTCAAACGATGCATTTTCCTATCACAAGTGAAACCCTAATACAAAGTCAAATATGAGTCTACACTTTTTCAATCTTTTGTCAAACACTATTTCCAAAGGGATTCTATTAGAAACCAACTTTGAAATTGCTCAAAACTTTTGACCATTAGTTTGCATTCTTGACCATAGGTTTCATCTGTCATTTTTTTTTAGTTGCATACATTAGACATTAGCTTGTCCCTAGGTTTTAATACTTGCATACTTTGGATTAGGAAAATCTCAGCGCAATTTGCAATGTCATTGCTTTCGAAACTAGGTTACCTTGGACTTAATCATCATTCCTTTTTTCAGTCATTGCCCCTTTTTGTGAGATTTTCCAACTTAAAAGTCTAGTTAGGAAAATTCACTAGTCATTTTGACCCTGTCATTTGGTCATTTTCAACAAGTCCTTTATTAACCAAAATTGAAAACAAAGATTGAGCTTAGAAGTGTTTAGGTATCCTTTCACCAAATTGCATTCTAGGTCATACCTTGCATATTTTATTCCCAAAAAAATCCAAAAATATTAGTCATCCTAGTCGTCATTTTGAACCTAGACCTTGCATTTATCACATTAAGTCCTTAGTCCTCATTCGACATTTTTGCTTTGGCAACCTTTTCATCTTACATCGCCCATTTTTTTGGACAACGTCATCACCACCTAGTCATCCTCACATTTAGTTGTCATTTCAATTTGAGCAATCTCATTTTATGGTGGAAACTAGACTCCAAAAACATAAATGAAAAATGGAAAACTTTGGACAAGACTCCACTTTGAATGTCAACAATCATATGTATGACCCAAATTGGAATTTTGACGATCCATTTGGAAATGTGAACAATCAAACTCTCACATCCTCATCAAATAGTCCCTTTGAATCATTCTTACGCAAGGATGAATACATAAAAATACTTGAGGAAAACCTAGAGGTAGTAGCACAAGATCCGGAGGCCTCTTAATTCATGGAACAAATGGTCGTATAGGACAAAGACATATATTTAGCCATACTCTTAAGTAAGGAGCCAAGTTACCCCATGGATTTGACATTAAAATGTTGAGATCAACATCTCCTGACCCTAATGACAACAACGTGCATAACATGTCACATAGTGGTCAGCCTCCAAACACTATGAGCAATACTTTCTTTGATGCTACAACAACCATGCATGCTACCTCCAATACAATAAATGCTACATCCATTGGAGGATCACAATCTGCCACAATGCCTAGAATATCCACAACACTGTCACAATCAGCTGGAACCACCTTTGGCTCCTTGGCAATGTGGGAAAGTTATTCCAATCCTCTCTTTACCATGACAATAAATGCTATAGGGGCATCATCATGTCATAACAATCCCCCCTTGATAGCTACATCTATTACCATGAGTACACCTTCGACATATCCGCTCATTAGTATTTCACAAAATCCTTTGGGTGGAGGAAAAAGAGGTATCTTTATCCAAGGAAAACAACAAAATGTTAACACGACAACACAGTCAAATGTCATCATCTCCCAAGGACAAAATACAAACATTCCCCTTGTACAAACCCAACAATTTGGACAAGGTGGCCAAAAAACACAACCCATGGCATCATTAGTACATCACAATGTTCATGGTCACCATATTCCCCAAATAACAACACAAATGGCTGGGGGACACATCCCAACATACTCATCTCAAATTCATACTCACCAACATACCCCCAATCCAAATCAACATCGCACATATCACAACATTTCATCCCTCAACAATACGCCAACACCCACACACAACAAATGGGGACCAATGGTGTACCAATCATTCCAACGTATGGGACCACAAATGACCCTGTTATAGATGCTTTGCAAGAAAAAATGATGGGTCTAGAGAAAACTATCCAAAGCATACAAATATCAAGAAAGAAATCAGAAATATCATATGATCTAAATG
>VDFB02007307.1:0-54593 GCA_007258455.2 Sequoia sempervirens | reverse complement strand
TTTTTGTTTTATGTTTGCAGAATGTAGGGAATTGGTTAGAATATTACTTGCAGCTGGAGCAGATCCAGAAACCCAAGACTTGCAACGAAGGCAAACAGCTCTACATGCAGCGGCAATTGCTAATGATGTAGAAATGGTGAAGGTGTGTTAGATTGTCTTTTACTTTTGACAATTAAATTTATTTGTTCTGTGGCCTTTCATCTGATGTTATCATTGTGAATCGTAAGACTTCACAATGCAGAATATAATTTTCCTGTGCGTAATTTGATATCAGATCTTTTTGGAAAGACCCTCAATCTAATACTGTCTAACAGTTTTTCCTTTCCTATTACAGATCATCTTAGATGCAGGTGTTCATGTGGATGTTAGAGATGCACATAATACAACACCTCTTCATGTTGCCTTAGCTAGGGGATCAAAGGCATGTGTGGGACTACTTTTGGAAAGTGGGGCCAACTGCAACTTACAGGTGATCATCCAATCCTTGGTCAAATTTAGAGCTCCCTGTCTTATTCATATAAATTTTTCTTATATTTTACTTTCCATATTTCCATGGGTTATGAATCTATGATCAGAATCTTCTATTAGCCATTGGGGAATCCAGAAACTATTTTCTTAAATGTGTATGCTACAAGATATGTGAACAAGTAAAGGTCAATAAAGATCAGTAACCTTTATCTTATATCAGATAGAACTAGTACTTGAAATATGAATAGAAATAACAATGCATCCTAGATAGAGTAATCAAATATATTTTTAATATTCATATGAATCTCTCACAGGAGTAGACCAAAGATAATCAGCCAATGATCCAATTTCTTTCTAGACTACAGAATGGCTATTGAAAGAGCTTGACAGCTGCCAAGAAAACACAATTGTCTGACTGATTTGTATAATTACCCAAAAGCCGACAAACAAATAATACATAGTCAGAAACAATCATATTAACAAAACATAATCAAGGCTTTGTACGGTAACTACTTCGTCCCCCAACCCCAGACCCCTGCCAAATAAAAGTTGTCTTCTAGACAATAAAGAAAACAAGTAATCATTAAGTAACATTAGGTAAGATTTTCTAAGCTTGTGACAGTTTTGTGAAGGAAGGACTTTTGGATTGACGCTTCTTGTTGGCAGCTATAATAGCCTGAACATAACCTGACAGTTCCGCAACTAGTGAACATTCTAGGATGAAAGATGGACAACGATTTGCAAGGATGGTTTCAGCTGGAAGGAGAAAGGACAATTGATAGAGGAAACTTTGATCATTAGTGGATTGAAATGCGCATGAATCATTAGTAGAACCAACATATCTAGAACACAGACTAGTGTACAGGGAATGCATTCACAAGTGGCTGTACAATTTAATGATTGTGCTTGAGGAACAAACAATCGAGGAACCCAATCTAATTGCACATTGGACTTTGAAAATGTTTCACTTTAACGGATCATTGAACTCATATGGTATTGTAGACACTTCAAAATTATTCCCATCTTGAAAATCTTTTTCAAATTCTCTATATTTCATGAAAGTACGTTCATCCAATTTGCTAACCTATAAAAAAGATTTGTCATCTATAGAATTTACATCTAAAATTAACTGTTGAAGGTACTTCTTGATGGACCATAAAGTACAATTTCCTTGAGCTGTCTGTACAAAAACACTTAGAAGACGAAAAATAATAGATCATACATCATCAACAACCCACAATGATTGTATAACAGGAAAAGAAATGTCTAGAGGTTGTGCAATAGAATACAAATATAATAGTGATTGTATGTTAATAGAAAAGAGGTATGGATTAAATGGGAAATGAGAAGTTGTATAGTAGGAAAGGTTTGAATAAACCATTTGGAGTTGTAATAAAAAGTTTGTACCTGTGTTACCTAGGGATGTGTCCCCAGGCCTAAATCCTCCGTCCCTGTCCTGGGGACGGCTAAGGAATGTCCCCTAGGCATCCCTGATCTGCCTTATTTAGCTGGAAACGTCCTGGAAAATGGGGCACGGCACTGCCTGCGCCGGGGATGTCCGGGACGTCCCCTGACCGGTCCTGAGGACAGCCGTACGTCCTCGGTGCTAGGCAGCTTTTTAAAAAAAAACATTTTCTTTATGTTTTTTCATATGGCCATAAGTTTCTGTCATGCAGATCATGTTTGCTTGAATAAACAGTCTCACGATTGATACATGGTGTTCTTCAAAATCAAAATCTTAACAAGATGTTCTGCTGACATCAGGTCCAATGATGTTTTTTGAAGAGGTTCTCTGAAAGGCATGTTATGTTATCATATTTATGAATGGCTATGTCTATGTGCATGATAATTGAACTTGGGACTCAAACATTTCTGTTTAATCCTATTGTTAAGTTGGTGGGCTGGTTTGTTCAATAAACAGCTACAGCGTTCATACATGTTCAATATCATTGAACCAAGTTTTCATATGGACACTAACTTCTTTTGATATAACACATTTTTGTTGTTCTACTGTTTCTATCTTTGGATATATACCATACAGCTCTGTTTCAATTACCGAATAATTCAGGATTTAATGAAAATTTTCCTGACAATGTAAGCTCATTAAAACTTCATTTGACAAACAGCCTTTTGATTGTTAGAATATAAATCACAAAGTTTTCTAATTTAGTTACTGTATAATTGAGGATTTTTCAAAATGCTTTTTGGGGGGTTATAGTTCTTTCTATCCAGTACATTACTAGACAGCTATTCTAAGAAAAGTATGGTCTTGTAAAAGCTTGAAATTGTTGGGTGACTGTTGAAGTATTTCACTTGATACATTGTTGTCAATGTTTAATATCACTGGGGCCATGCATTGCAGATCTCTGTGCTCTCTGGTTCTTGAAAGGCCAGTTTGTATAATAGTTCTTAAGTTTCCAGGTTGAATAGATAGAATTTCATTTAGTAGATATTCAAGGTCACTAACAGGTGCTGGAATAGCATCATAGAAGTCATTATTGGAGAGTTTTAAAGCATTCAATGCCATTTTGTTATAAGTTTATAACTTGTATGTTATTTTTTAATATCACATGCATATTGACAATGAATTCTGAATGCATATTGAGAATTGACAATGAATTCTGAACACAAATGTTATATGTTAAGGTTCTATAATGAATATATGCATGCTTTATCCATGTCTATATTTTATATAGCCGTCCCCTTTGCCGTCCCCAAAATTGGCTTGAAAAATCACGGACTTGGCGACATGTCCCGTCATCACCGTCTTGGAAACTCTGGGTAACACTGGTTTGTACTATTTAGTATTTCCTGATAAGGCTACCTGGCAACAATAGTCTACATTGTTGGCTTTGACATTTTCCTCTTGTTTATATTTTTTATGTAGAATATGTTGTACAATAGGGGTTAACTATTTGGGGGGATGTATAGGAGCACATAAGAAGAGTATAGAATTATGAGATGTAATTTGTTTTATCATTGGCTACCCTATGATGGTAGGAAAATAAGTTTTAAAATAAATTTTGTTAATTTTTGTTTGCATGGATGGTTGTATAGATTACGATATTTTGGTATGTGATTGGAAGGCCATACAATATCAAAAGGGAGATCTTTATTGTTTATTTTGATATGCTTCTCCATATATGGTCGTACCATGGAAAATTAGAGGACCTTTATAATTTAATATAATAAAATTTACCTCTTTAGCCATTTAAAAAGGCCTAAATTTTTTTTTTTCATTTTGCTCTTGTGGGGTACAACTAGTTTTTTTCTCTTTTACTTCAATATTTTTATTTTTTTATTCGACCCACTTTATGGTACTTTTCCTTTCATTACTTTTTTGTATGATTGTTGTAACTTGTATGGTATTTTTCCTTTTCTTTAAATTACTTTTGAAGTTTGCTTTTCTCCAAGTTCGATGTTGTGGTGAAATATGCAACATGAGTAGAGTTCTTCCTAGCATTTGTTAGGACAACACATATTGGTAGGCTCCAAATCATATATTTTTTTAATATTATTGTTTTGATTAGTACCTTCGTTAATTTCATTAGTTGCCTTTGGTATTGCTGTTGGAGCATCGATGCAAATCAAATGTAAAGCTTTTGGCCTTTGAGAATAAGCTATAACTCCAAACCATGTATTTCATTTGGCAAATGAACTATTGAACAATTTAGGATCACTAAGCTAAGTTTCCTCAATATGAATTGGTTTCTTCTTGTCATCACTTAAGCCTTGTGCCACTTCATTACTTTTTATAACTTCAATAAAATCACAAGTCAACAGAAATACTTCATAATCCTTGATTTTCCGGTGGAATAGGCCATGAAAGGAATTTGTTTAATCTTCTAAACATGACTGCAATTTTAAAATTCCATAGACATTTGCCCCCATGGGATCCTTATCGTGCTTCTTTGTAAATTCTTCAATGCTTGAATCTGAGAAATTTGAAGAATCTAAGGAAATTGCTTCTTCATTGCTTGGTGCTTCAAATTGATTATATAATTTCCTTTGTTTTTAATGGAGAGAGTGTTCCTTTTTCAATTGTGCTCAACTTTGGTTGCTACCAACCAACCTTCACCCAACAGTTCATCATACACTTTCTTCTGTAATGAGATGACCACAAAATTTAATAAAAAATGTTTGAGTTGCAATAAGAGTACCTTTTGAGCCATTAAAACTCCTAGGACCTTGATTCCTTGTTGTTCTGCACCCCACCCATTAATTGAAAAGTTGGAGGCCAAATGGCCATCTTGCTTAGACTTTTCCAAGTGTCTTCTGGAAGTACATTCACACTAGACCCACCATCAATTATTGTATTGGTGAGATTCCTTCCAAGGATGTCCATGTGCACCATTGTTGGTTTCGTTGACATGTTAACTATTAGTATCATGGGATTGATCTCTTGGTCTCTCAAAAATGGTGGTTTGGTTATGGGGTTCATTATCTGTAGATTTTAAATGTGTCGAAGCATGCACCATCTCATATCTCCTAGATATGGCATTAGCCATAGCATTCTGATAAATCCATTCCCTTAATTGGTACAGTAGTTTGAAGTACTCACCTCATAATAAGTTTTTAGATTGCAATTGATTTGCTACTGTACTTGTATTTGCATTTGAGTTGCGGCATTGTTAACCATAGCATGCTCTACCTTAGCTCTTGTTTCATGAAGTACTTTTTCTATAAGTGGGTTTGGGTACACTGCCTTCATTGCTTGGGATTGAGTAATGACCAATACATTGTGAAGTCTCTTAGCCTTTTTCTTTGGACGCCTAGCATCAGGTCTCTAGGTACACAACATTTGCATAGTTATCCCATTTTGTTTTGGTTTCTATGGTAGTGTCTTGTGAACTGTCCCCATTCATCATGTTGCCAACATTATATAAAAGGATGACCTTTGGACGCATACTTTATTCAACTCTAACCTCCCCATCTTTAATTCTAATAGCTGCTTGAAGATACATTCATTCTATTTTGTGGATTTGACAAAGTGTTGGGTGGAATGGGCTGCTGTCCTTGACTGAAGAGCATTTGTGTGCTCCTACTCTACAGATTGTATGGGCACTCTTTTATTGAATGACCCAAAGGTAGACAAATATAATGAAACAATTTCCTAGGACAGTTGGTTTTGATGTGACATCCACCTTCACAATTAGTGCACCATAGTTCTTTGGGTTTTTGCTAGTTTCTTTCTCCACCTTCAATTCCTTCATCATACGAAGCATATTCCTCCTTAGTGCTCGTATTGTTCTTGATTCATTGTTGCTACTCCCATCCGAACTATCATCTTCATTTGTTCTTCTTTTGGATTGAGAGGACATTTTATCTTCACTTTCTATATCCATTGCCATATTATACACTTTTGTATATGACGAGGGTGGTACAACTTTCATTTTTTCTTAATGAAGGAATAAGGCCTTTAAGAAACCATCGTTTCTTCAAACCATCGATAGGTTCCTTTTCTAGTTTTACAAGTAATTTGTTGAGCCTACGATTATAAGCTCTTATATTTTCATGTTTACCATGTTTTGTGTTATAGATTGCTGCTACGAGTTCTTTTCCATCTCGAAGTAGTTTGAATTCTTCTTCAAAGTCCTTAGTTTTTTTCTCCCATATTTTTCTACATGATGGTTCAATCTTTGTATACCAATTGATTGCTACACTTTGCTGAGTGGTTGGAAAGGACCATAGCTAATATGCTTTATTGTCTTGGTCATTTAGTGTATAAATTGTTTCACAAGTCTTACAATGCCTTATGGGATCGTCTAATCTATTACTTGTAAACTTAGGCAGCATCTGCCTGTCTACATTAGGGCTTGATGGTGGAACTTATCATGGTTTTATTCTTATGCAATCCTAGTGCTTGAAACTTGCTTGTTATGGAGTTTTGATTTGAACATTTCAATGCTCCTCGAGCACTCTTGGGCACGTAAGAATCCTCTACTCTTCTTGCAGCTTAAGCATTCCACACACTTGTTTCACCATCAGGATCTCTTTTGTGCCCTCTAATCCTTAGGCTTGGGGTTTTTGGCTTGTTTTCTTCTCCTATTAATTACTTCTTCTCTGCGAATGACTTCTTGTCTAGAGGAGGCTATATGGATTCTTTGTACTAAACTTAGTTTGCAAGATAGCCCACTTTTCATTTGATAATGGAAGGTGTCTTGCTATTACTACCCACTTTTCCTTTGTATGTTTATTTGTAGTGGTTTGAGACTTCCGGTATCCTTTCTCTTGACTATGATTTTGACTCATTCTCCACGACATACTTTAGCTTTAGTTTGCACTATTGAAGTCTCTTCAGCAACCTCTCTTGGTCTTGACCGTGTCGCAGTCTCTTCTGACCTTTATTGGGGTCTAAGGGCATGGACATCTTATATTGGACCCAATTTTTTTAAGGCAAAATTGTCAGATGTTTACTCTTCTTTTTGATAGAACTAGTACTTGAAATATGAATAGAAATAACAATTCATACCAGATAGAGTAGTAAAATATATCATTATTCACATGAATTTCTTACACAAGTAGACCAAAGATGATCAACCAAGGTTTTGATTGCTTTCCTTGATTACACAAAGGCTATTTAAAGAACCTGACGGTTGCCAAGAAAACACAACTATCCACTGACTTGTATAATTACTCGAAAGTTGACAAACAATTAATACATAGTCGGATAAAATCATATTAACAAAACATAGCGAAGGCATTGTTCCCTGATTACAAGAGGTATCTAGTTCGGAGTAGGAAAAATGAATATGTGAATAATGTCCAATACGCTTTAGTACCATCAACCTTATTTGTTGCTTTCAATTTCCACTCTTGGATTTGATATTCGTTTGGCATCTCTGCTAGTAAGGAGGACTTCCTTGTAGAATCCTTTTTTCTTAGGTTGTACTTTTAAATTTATCTTAAGCATATGAATTATGTAATTTGCTTCACTTAGTTTCCTAGCTTTCCTGTTTCTTGCTCTTTCTCTAGCTAGTGTGCTTATAATATTTACCATAGTGATCCAGTAATGTAAACCAATGCACTTTTTGAGTCCTATTGACCTTCTCTAGATGTTTCTGGACATTTAGATAATTTCCTTATTTCTTTAGGAGTTGCTTTTCCATGCTTATTACACAGTTTACTGCAGGATCCTAGTTGGCCAGTCAGCAGAACCATTTCTTAAGCTGTATCATTAACATCGGTATCTTTTATGTATTTATGATTTAAACTGAAACAGTGCTGTGAAGTACCACTTTTGATAAAAACAATCCACAATAAATATTACTTTTTGTACATTATATATGGTAGGGAGGCAAATCCTTTTGTTAGGATGGAAATTCAATTTTTATACTTGTGATTAAAAGATGGTACACATTCTTTAATAGTACAATTGATGAACAGGAATGAGGCCTAGAATTGACATATAAAGAAATATTTTTTCCAAGAAATATGAGAAAAGGAAGCAGAAATGGTCTGGGGAATCAAAGAAGGGAAGCAGAAAGAAATCAAGAAAACAAGATTTATTACAGTTTATATGCTGAAAATCTCAACATAATTTACAGCTATTAGAAATTGGAGGACCCAACGGTACACATTCAGAAAATATAGATTTTTTTTTTTGCAGGAACAGTTAGATTAATTGCATTCCTTTTAAGCTATGTGAGTAAAGGTGATGAAGCTTTTAATGAGGAATTGTATAATGGAAGTAATATGGGCAAGAATTTAAAACACAACAAAATTATGTTCCAAAAAATGAGAAAAAGAAGTACAAATGGTCTTGGAAAATAAAAGAAAGGAAGCAGAAAGAAGTCAAGTGAATCAAAATTTGTGCAGTTTATATGGCAAATACTTCAACATAAGCTACATGCATTTAAATGTGACAGACCAAAGAAGTGGTATCCAATACTCAGAAAATTATCGAAAAGAATTGTGAACAGGTAGAACAATAGAACAATTATATTTTTCTAAAATATATGGGAGTAAATGTTGAGAAGCTTCTGATAGTGAATTGGATAATGGAAGTAAATTTGTGATAGTTATAAAAATTTACTGGTGGAGAGCTGGGGATAGCTTCAGGAAATTGCAGAGTATGAAGACAAAGAAGATGAATTTGAAGTGTGGTATGGCTCTTCCACCTTTCATGCGAAGTGGGAAAAGTTAGGTCAGTATGGACGTGACCTTGTAATTATTCAACTGCTAACAATTGTAGAAATGGCTAAGGACGTGGTAGATGATTAGCTAGAGAGTGATGCAGTTGCATGCTTCATTACATGTAATTTTGGGTCTTGAAGTGACCATGCGTAGAAATCAAGTTTTTTTTAGGAGTTGAAATCAAACAAAGGCATTTATTGTGTACATTTTGATTTGAAATTTAATATGAAAGATATTTTCCTGTTCTTTCAAATTGTATTCTTCTGTTGTCAAGATCCCAAAGCATACATGTTTTTTTGATTTCATGAAATTTTACTTCCTTTAGATTTTATAAATAATTGAACGTAGGGTTTATCTTGTAGATTTAATAAATGATGGAGCTTCAAATTTATCCTGCAGATTTTGTAATAATGTTGCTTGGGGTTTATCTTGCAGAATACAATAGTTTTATTTTAAAACATGAAATTTATTCTTCTGCATTATTTTTAGATGATAAGGAAATTGTCACAAAGTAACATCTTCTTTTGGATGTAAATTCATTTCTTAATTTCTGTAGGATGATGAGGGGGACAATGCATTCCATATAGCTGCAGACACCGCAAAGATGGTGCGAGAAAATCTTGATTGGATAGTTGTTATGCTTCGACAAGAGGATGCAGCTGTTGATGTTCGAAACCATAGGTAAGTTTTTTCTTCTATTAATTTATTAAACTTATTACCTTAATATTTCTTATTTCTTGAAATAATTTTTGAGGCACATTGCATTTGTAAAATTTGAAGCAGTGGAAAGACACTGAAGGATTTCATAGAGGCACTTCCTCGAGAATGGATCTCAGAAGATTTGATGGATGCTCTTTTAAAGAAGGGAATACAACTATCTATGACAATGTATGCAGGATTTGTAAAATCCCAAAGAATCTTCTGTAGAAACCTACCATATCTTTATTTTGTGTGATTTTATGGCTTAATTAAATTCAGTTTATTGGTATAGTTTCCTAATATTGCTATTGATAATGCAGATTTGACATAGGTGATTGGGTGAAGTTCAAAAAGAATGTAAAGGTTCCAAAATATGGATGGCAAGGTGCAAAGCATAAAAGTGTAGGCTTTGTTCAGAATGTACCTGATAAGGATCACCTAATTGTGTCGTTTTGTTCTGGAGAAGCTCGTGTATTGCAAGAAGAGGTTTTTAAGGTCATTCCTCTTGACAGGGGACAGCATGTGCAGCTGAAGGCAGATGTTAGGGAACCAAGGTAACATGGTTTTAGTTTTTGTGTACCTTTGAATTGGTATGGATATGGTTCTAGTTCACTGTTGAGGAAATTCTGCTTGCCAATGTGACATTATTTTTTAATTATTGCATGTAATCATTATTATAACCTGTTAACTGGATGCTTCAATCCTGTTGTGTGGGTCTAACCAATTTAACAGTCTTAAGAATTAGGCAATCTTTCACCCAACATAACAATCTCAAGGATTTACTGAATATTAAAATTCTTGTGAGCTTAGTCAAATACAGCTCTGTAAACTGGAAATGTTTTTCCTCCCAAGCATGCATAACCAATGTAACAGTCCAAAGGTTTAGTCGACCTCATTCAACACCAGTGCCAAAGATTTGTTGAATGATTTGCTAGGAAAATTTGTATGAGGCTTTGGGGCCCATTTGTTGCTTGTTCTGTGCTGTGTCTGTAGAGTTGTCAAAGAAGAAAGCTTGTAAATGACATTATTTACATCATGTCGGAGTTAATTCTTCAGGTTCCATTCCAATCTCAGCTCTATAAACAGCTCATTCTATTAGTGGATAATGTATCTTATTGAACACGATGATGCAAAACTGTTTGCTTAGACCTTCTTGCAGACAGTTGCTATCCATGGTAGCTATTTTTGATGTTTGAGGCATGTTCTAATATGCGGGGCAACAGTTGAAGCTTGTCTCCCTTCTCTAGCACTATTCTATGATTAAAGCTCTGTTTGTGGAATTGTTATGATGAAGTCTAATGTCATGTACATGAATTGAATATGTTGAAGTCTTGATCTCATGTACAGGTCATTCACATGATGTAGAGTGATGTGGTTCAAGTTTCTCTTGTAATTTGATGACTGCAAAATTCAAACAAATTTGTCACCTAAAAATAGTATCATAGGTACTGACGTTAAGTTTGAAAAATAGAAACAGATGCATTTGCTCATAACAATATTCTAATAGAAGAACAAATGTTAAATCTTGTATCGAAAAGTATTGCTATTACAAAAATTAACAAAAATTTAGTAATTTACTTATAAGATGATTAAAAGAAAGGAGAGAGGGAATTTTGTTTTAAAACTCTTAAAACACTTTTGCATGTGGTATAACCCAATCACTGATTGTTACACACAGACACGTTCCTTAGGGAAATCCTGCTGGAAATCTTGTATCGAAAAGTATTGCTATTACAAAAATTAACAAAAATTTAGTAATTTACTTATAAGATGATTAAAAGAAAGGAGAGAGGGATTTTTTTTTAAAAACTCTTAAAACACTTTTGCATGTGGTATAACCCAATCACTGATTATTAATATTTACTATGCATGAATCTGTTTCTGGATTCGATTGTGTTAAAGTTTTAACACAATCGAATCCAGAAACAGATTCATGCAGCAATATGGATTGTGGAAATTTATTATCATTAATATTTACTATGTTACACATGGACATGTTCCTTAGGAAAATCCTGCTGTTCCTGTCCCCAGTGCATTTTGGGGATGTGGGGAACTGGGGATGGCTGGGATACAATCCCAGGGCCATCCTTGATCTTGAAAATAAATGGGGATGTCCTGGAAAGAGGAGGAAATGGGCAGGAGACATATAGACATCCCCAACTCTCCCAGGAATGGTGAGCCGCCCTGTATGGCCCAGCACTCAGCCCCTCCAAAAAAAACCTTAAAAGATCACACAGCCATCTTGTACATTTTCTGCTGCTGAGTGTTAGGATAAATTATAGAATGCTTTTCATATTTTGATGGCAGCAAAATAAAAATTAGGCAAATCTTAAGAGATAGACCCACTGTATAGCCACTTTATATAAATAATCTTTTTTCCATTAGGAAATTCAAATTGTTAAACTCAAATAGCAGTGAAGAGTTTGCTGTGAAAAATAGAATAGCTATTTATCAAGGAAAATAAGCTTGGAGGCAGCAAGAAGTTCAGTACAAAATACAAATATATCATATAATTGAATACAAACTGGCTCATTTACCAGATTACATTTCATACATTTATATACTCACAATTGTGTTAAGAATTAATTGTGCAACTAAAACAGATAAATCGTTGATTTGTATGGTATTGTATTATGTCAATTTATTGAATTTTCTCTTTAGAGAGATTGCTTTACCTATTAAAATGATTTAGATCTTTGTCTTGTTGCTCAAGAATTTAGACTGTTTTGACACCTTTCATATTACATGGAATTCTCTAGGCAAAAATATGGTGTCTTTTTCCTTGATCAGTACTTAATAGAAATTACTTATTTTTGCACATTAATCTCCCTCTTTAGAAGTTGCTTTCTATGTCATTTGCTTTATTTTCAGTTCTATTGAGATGATGAAGAAAAGTTTAGTGTTCCACGGGGACGTGTGCCCCCCCTCCCCCCCCCGCGAAAACCCCACGTTTCCTAGACGTTCCCGTCTTGGAGACTTGGGTACTTGGGGGGACGTCCCCCCACCGGCCCACCATCACCCCCACCATCCCACCACCAGCATTGCCATCTCCGAGATGCCTTTAGGACTTCGAGGACGTCGGGGTGTCCTCAAGATGTCTAGGGGACTCCTAGTTGTCTCCAAGATGTAAAATTCTTATACATCTTTTTATAATTATTTTTTCAAGTACTATATGTATTTCAGCACCTTGTCGCCACCCCGCCACCGTCCCCCCACCGTTCCCCCGCTGTCCTCAAACTTAGGCCCTTGGTCCCCTTGTCCCCAAAACCCGTCCCCACGTCTGCGTTCCCCCATCAGGAAACTCTGTGGAACTATGAAGAAAACACAAATTATGGTACTTCTTTTCTTTATCAGTGTCACTATATTAATATAATAATAACATATGCACATTGACAATGAAAGCATTGGAATTTTATCGATTTGTGTGTTGAGTTTCATGTGAATTCACAATTCAGCTTTAATGTTCTAATAACCTATGATGAATAATTGAAATTTCCTATAATTTTAAAAATTCATGTTTTTGGCCTGCAAAAGATGTTTTTCATTGGCAACAATCATTTTGGGGCATCTTCTGACCTTTTTTGGGGGCCATAAAAGTTTCCACAACTTGGCAATTTTGGCAGCCATTGCAAGTTTGTTTTGGCCCGTTGAACTGATTTTGTTGTGGCCAAAATAATATGAAACCAATGCCAAACAGATGCATGACAGAGGGCATTGGCAACATGAAAAGTGGCTCAAAACTTCACCTTACATCATAAAATAATTAAAAAGAAAAACACAGGATAATGAGAAATTGTAATAACTTTTCTAAAGAAAATTATTGCTTAATGTTGAGTTTTAATTAATAAATTAAATTGTGAGGAAATATTAATATAAAATAAAATATTAAAAAAAAAAAAAAAAGAGATAATGGATAATCAGTAAAATAAAATAAAAATATGGAAGGTTTTGCATGCAAGTGCATGCATAGTTTTGAATTGATGGTCGGAAAAGGAAACTTATTATTTTTGTTTGCTTTTTATTTTCGAAAATAGAAGCCTTCTTTATTTTTCATTTTGGGATGACATTTTGGGGGGGTGATCTTTTAATTTTAGTTTTGGGTAAGGAAAACTTTGTCGAAAAAAATTATGGGGTTGAATGGTGTCATTATTTTGGAGAAATTGGATTGTTGCAAACGTTATAGACAATCTCGGCACCGTTCTTTCTTTCTTGTTGCATTGGAATCCAGTTGTTCCATTGGGATTGGTCTCGGCACTAGAATGTCACTTCAACCAACGTTGAACTCAGGTTCCATCGTTTCCTGAATTTCATTTCTTCTCTTGAATCAAATGTAGGAATGTCTATGTTGCTAGATAGCAAAACGTTTCTTGTTTATTCATTTCAGGTTGAAGTAAATAGTAAGTGCTTTTGTTGAATGAGAAACTAGAATCTACATTTGCTTGTTATCATTTCTGGTTGTGGCGTATGTGTGTTCTTCTTTCAAAAAATTAATTACATCGCTGCTTGTACCATTTTGTGTATGGCCTTGATTTCTTTAAAATGGTGTGATTTTAAATCCCAATTGTTTTATTAGCATGTGTTTTCCCATATTGTCCTTCTGGAAACTTCAAATTTGAACTCCATGGTATTACCATTTATGGTCTTTCATTAACTACATACACTTCTATATTTTGGCAAATATTTCTAATGTATTTCATTTAATGTGGGTGACCAATGACTTTTATGTGAGTTTGGCGTCGATGGCCAAAAACGTCATATGTGTCTCGACTTTTGATTTCATTTAAACTCATAGTGTTCCAAACCTTGTATTCAATCCTTTTCAAATGGTATTTTGTGTTTTAAGTTGGCTGGTTCGATTTCTATTTCAATCAGTGATTCCATTTCTTGTTATCCTATGAATGATATCTTTTCACATTCTGAGCTACTCAATTCTTCTCTCCATAATCTCTTGAGTGGCGTATGATACTGGTTCACTGTTGCGCCTAGCATTCACATTGAATACCCCAATTAAGATGGATATAGAGCTATGCCAGAAGCCAAAATGGTTGAATTAAGTTGTTTGTCTCTTTTAACATGAAATATCATGTCACCCATGATAGGCGATTTACCTAATTGAGCTGCAATTTCATTCTTTCCATTCAATTTTTTATATATTTTTCTTGGGCATATGACATTTCTTTTCTGATTTCAATATATTTGCTTTTGCTTTGGTCACACCTGCAGTATTTTATTTATTGTTTTCTATGAATCTCCTTACGTAAATTTCAATCTGTATTTCATTCCTTAGGTTGCGAACTTAGCTTTTCACCTGCCAATTATCTTCTTTTAAACTTATAGTGTGATATCATCCTTGCACCCTACATTTCTATATTAATCCTATGCGATGTGATCTCCTTGAGCCTACATGCATAGTAATTAAGTCGGTGTTACTGAATTTGTTCCTAGAGTTGCCGCAAGTGGTCATTTCTCTTAGAATATGCTTGGTTGTAGCTTAGCCGATTTATAAACTACATATGCTTAGTTTGTTTGTGCCAAATTGGTCTCTTCCATACTAAAATGCCAAACCCAATTAATCACCTCACACCCAAACATCATAGCAAGGCTATAATCTTGTCGTAATGACTATCAAGTTTTGGTATGAAATCTGCCTTTAATTTACTGTGTTGTCCTCTCGACTTTGATATTCTTATGTAAATCCTTTTGGATGTCTATTTAATTGCCGCATGGTTCTGTCACACAATCGAGTAACATAATGAATAACATGTTTTTCCTTCAGCCCCATCTTACCTTCATAGCAACTAATGCCTTGCCAAGTGACAACCTATATATATATATATATATATCCATTTGAATGATTTTGTTGATCTCTTCCTTATAGTAAAATAGTGTGGTTATTTTATAATTTTGAAAATCTTGTTTTAAAGATATAACTATGGGAGCTTAATGATAAATGAAATAGGAATATAGTGGTAATAGTTTAGGTTTTGATCTAATTGACAATGAAGTCTGGGTTTATTTACAAGATATGCATTTTAAAATGGATTAATATTGTGTAAAGGTGTTACACTTATAAAAAAGTATTTATAATTAGAAAATTGAAGGTTTAGTATATACTTTTATTACATATTTAGATATTGGATTTTCTAATGAAGTTAACACTCTATTAAGAGTTATTAACATGTATGTATATATATAATATGGTTTAAGTAAGATAATAATACTGCCTTTTGAGATTGAGGGATTTTGTTAAGAGAAGTAAGCTAGGAATTTAAATAAGGAAAAATGATGCTTCTATATATAGATAATTAAAGGAATAATTGTATATATATACTTAAACATTTGAAAAAAGTATTTTTTGCCTATTAATAAATGAATGGATTAGAAAACAAGTTTAGAAATATTAAATTAGAAGAGGAGTGACTTATTGTATAAATGAGTATTTAGATAACTATGGAAAATTAGTTAAAATGGATGAGTTTGATAATCTTTTAAAGTGATGATTCCTTTGTATTCTCTAATAGTTGAATTTATGGATTAGATTATCCATTGCTTTGTGGATTCACTGTGTAATTGGTATAATTGGTTTATAGTGGTAAATGCTTTATTGAGTAACTTAAGTGGGTTAAGTTGGTGGGTAATCTGAATTGTGGAGGCAATGTCTTTTATGAAATATATCATGGTTGATTTGATTGTTTGTCCGTATTGATTTATTAAGTTGATTTTTGAATTGAGTTGTGAATCGGTTGATTTCTATTGATTATCATGGTTGAATTTGGAATTGAGTTGATTTTGGTTATTGTTTTATGGAAGGGGGGCAGTTTGTGCCAAATGGTTATTGAGAAAATTTTGATTTTTGTGGTTGATTTTGTATAGAATTGATTATGTTAGTTTTCATTGAGTTTGAAGATCTCATTGTGATGTTGCCACTCGTTATTCTACACTTGTTGATTCGTAAATTATGGATTGAAAGTAGTCTTCTGAGATAATGTTATTGTTGCCACTTCGATGGGAAACCATTGTATAGTAGTTCTATTAATCTTCCAGAGGTTGGGGAAAGAGTTTCTTTATGATTGGCTTTTCATGCTAGTTCTTTGTGAAAATTTGATTCTCTACTTGATTTATGATTATGTGGGTTATGGCCTTGCACTGTAGAATTGTTAACTATGGAGAATTTGTGTGAGTTGGAGCATGCCTTGCTTTATGTGATAGTTCATATGACCTTATATGATGTGCAAGTTGGCTTACCCAGTTAGTGGACTGTAGATTTTTGTTGCTAGTAGGGAGAGTGGCTTTACATGGGGTTTGGGACCCAAAAGTGGTGCCAGGGTAACTCATTGGAAGTTTCTTAATCCAATGAAAATACTAATAATTAATTAGGGGGTTTGGGTAGTATCTCACATTAATTGAGATAATGTAGGCTCGCTTGTGACTCAAGTGCTCGTTTAGGCTTGAGATGAGTAGGAAGGCCTAGAATGGCAAGATCAACTACCTTGTCCTCATGAAAGGTATGTTGATTTTGCATGAGTTAGAATGGGGGTTGGGGATCAGTTGAGATTTCCAAGGTAACTCAGAATGGAGGTCGGTAACCTAGGAAGATTTGCATTGGGTAACCCATATCAATCTATGCGAAGACACTCTTCCCTATAGCAACCTTGTATTCCTTGTTTGTATTTCCCTTGTTCATTTGCCTCTAGAAGCAGTTGTTATTTATGTTTTGTTTGTTACTCTTGTTGATGGATTCATGTTAGCCCTTGGTTGCTTGATTTCTTGTGTAGTGGGTCCTAATTGTCATCTCATAGCACAAGGGGTGGACCTTAGGGTTCCACATGGTTGGGTGGAATGTACTATGCACTCCATTGGGTTCCCAATCAAAGTTCATGATGCATGGAGTTGTATCATTTGCAATGGTTCCAGAGCTTTACCAGATTTGGAGATAATATTGATGCTATGTATTATATTCATTTTAGTTCTATCTATTATGTTTTTGATATATCCTTCCCGTTGTTATAACGGAAGCTTTGATGTAAACTTGAAAGCAGTGTAATGAACTACCCCATGTATAGAAAGTTGTATATGTATTCATTGGTTCATGTTCTATGCTCTTGAATGGTTTTGTATCTGTGGAAATATGTTTATCTAATTCTTTTAATGTAGAAGATGTAAATGAACTCTTGTTATTAGTTATGTTACGATGTATGTTTAAGTTGGTTAATCATTATGTAAGTAGTGCAGTCATGTTACCCTAGAGGACTAGCTAGATGGTGTGTATGTATAGTTTTCATTATTAGTGTTGCATGTTAATTTAATTTTCATATTAGTTTCACCTTTAGAAAAAAATAATTGTGTCATAATTTTTAGTTAGTTGCATTGTCCTTTGGGGTTTCATGGCAGGGCGTTACATCTTGGTATCAGAGCTAGGTTATCAAACACTGGGTACTCTAGGTTAATTGAGCCCATTATGCTAACCTTGTGCTTGAAATTTTGAGTTTATGTTTTCACCCTTTTGTCATCCTCGCTTAGTAACCCAAGGTTTGTCCTTAGGTGGTGTATGTACAATGGTGTAGAAAATTGATGGAAAGGATCGGACCCTCGGTGTAGTGCGCAATGCACCAATATTATTTCCATCAGGGATGCATTATGGACCCTTGTGTAGCCTATGCTTGGTTGTAGCTTAGCCGATTTATAAACTACATATGCTTAGTTTGTTTGTGCCAAATTGGTTTTTTCCATACTAAAATGCCAAACCCAATTAATCATCTCACACCCAAACATCATAGCAAGGCTATAATCTATTGGAGTTATGGACAGACACTGAGAGGGGGGGTGAATCAGTGTCTAAACTTTTTCAACTTTGACCAAGATTTTAATTCTGATTTCCTTTTCTTTCAACAATAGAGTAGAGTAATCACTTTTGAAAGCACAAAGATATGACAACATTAACTCAGTCTATTAGACAACTTATGAAAATATGATTTGAGTGAGATATCTTGCATTTTCCAAAATAGTTATGGCTGACATTGATTAACAATCAAAGGATGATGATAGAGTAGGGGCAACTCATAAGACTGCAAATGATGATCAACATTATTGACTCACTTCTTAAATAATTGATTTGAATGCAGCTTTAAAGACAAGAAAGGTATTGAGACAAGAAACACCTTTAGCAAATTATAACTATTCTTGAGCAATGAATCAAATGAGAACCTTTAAGCTTCCTTTTGAATTAGACTCTTCAGCAATGACTGGTGCAAGATAATTGAACTAAATATTTGTAGATATGAAGGAACTATCATTCAAAAATGTTCAGACTGATAAAAATTATCACAATCAAGAAACATTATGACATCAAAACAAAGAGACCATAAGACAAAGGATTTTCCGAGTGGAAAACCCTCCTAGGGTAGAAAAACCACTCCTAAACTGCCTTACTGGCTTAATCTTCAAAAACCACTGTTAATAATGCCTTATAGGCTAATTTCTGAGCACCAACTCAAGGAGCACCAACCCCTCATTTTGAAACACCAATTTCAAGGAGCACCAACCCCTCAAATTATTTTCAGAACAATAATAATATCAGAGGATCTCTCTGTTTTCAAGTAAGCTCAAGAAACTCGACACTCGTATCTACCTAATACCTTAAGAATCCAACTCTTTGAATCCTTAAAATATTAAATAGAAAAGAATTACAAATCTATTCTGCATCATGTTTTCCAAATTTTGTATTACAGATTTTTTCAATACATCTCTTGATATAGCCAAAATAATTGTCTCAGAATTACAACTAGAGCACTCACAGTGTTTATAACACTGATTTTTATACAATACTTTTAGTATATCTATCAAAAGAAAAATCTTCAAAGATTCGTTTATCAGAGGAAACTGAAACTCTCTTGCCATTTTAGGAATGTGTCAAAAAAGAAAATGTCTGCAAGTGTAACGCCTTGAACAACAAGCTATAAATAAACTTGACTGGTTTATAAATGCTTTAACAAGAATGAGTCACAAAGCTTCTTCAAATCTGCACTTAATTACAAGACCCTTAACAGATGCAATAATCATCAATAGAAACAAATACCCAAATGACCAATCATATATTATGAATACCCAAAAGGTTGAACCTTTAATTTTTGCGTTGAAACAAGAGATTTCAAAATGTAACTAATAGAATCTCATCAAAACCACAACTACCCAAAATGGAAAAACATAAACTCTTATTGCTCAAAGAATATTCTTCCTTGTAACCGTTTCATTTCAGATAATGAACACAATAATCATTGATGTCTTTAGCAAAAAATCTGATCATGCAAAGAAAAAACGTCTCCAACCATAAAGAGATTTCCAGAAAAAAGATAATGCCCAAGGACTGCCAATTGCTAAAAGAAAACACCAAATAAAGATACCTGTATGTGCAGCAATAAATAAATACTAGAGATTCGATGCCAACCAATGATGTCGGCCTACAACTATATTTAGAAATTCCCATGTTGGCCACAATGTTTGATTCTTCGTTAATCATTTGTTGAGACAACCCTGTAGTCCTATCGAAATCCAACGTCTAGCCAAGAAGTATCCATTTTTCCATCGATGAAATGTTATGCCGAAGGCAAATTTATCGCCGTCAATCATCCCTTTGTTTGTTTTTGTGACATTCTACTGTCGGGGAGACTTTTCATAGATAATACTTTGTTTTACTGAAATTCATCCTTTCATCCAATATCATTGAGCCAATTCATAATCGGGGAGAGGTCTCAAAGAATTCATTGAGTCATACCAAAACACCCCGTGATACATACTTGATCGCCGAGACATTACCAACCTCTCACCGAAAGCCATTTATTAGACTTTGTCAGCAAGACTTGACGGGTTTGCTAAGACTCTACATCGAAACTCATGAGTCTTACCAAAATTTATTTCATTATCAGCGGTCCACAAGACACAACAACTTCACCATGATCTCACTTCGATGAAAATTTTTCTCACCTAAAGGTTCTTTCTTGTGTTGGTAGGCAAGACACAATAGTTCTCTCACCGAAATGTAACCTTCATTCTCATGTGGGTCACCGTGACAAAATGTTATCGGGGAGACCATATGTAGATTTCATTATGTTTCACCAAAAGACTTTATCCATTCTGAGTCACTAAAACAAAAACACACTCTTACCGAGATGTATCCTTCATCCGCCTTCACTAAGACAATGCATAGTCAGGGTGACTTCTCATAGAGCATCCTGTGTCTTACCGAAATCCCACATGATCATTCTTGTTCGTCGAGACAACTCAATGCCTATGCTAACAAGGTCCATATGTATTCCATTGGTGAGACCCACAAGGTTTGCTATGGCATTATATCGATGCCGCAACTCTTTTCGATGTGTTCCCATTCAACCTCTGGTCAATGAGATATAACAATCTCGTTGTGACCTCATACCAACAGTATAACTCATGCCAATATGATCATTTTTTGTCACCGAAACAATGGAGAAGTCCTGCCGAAAGCTTCCTATAAGTAAAATCCAATCGTCATGACATCATAAACGTCTTGTCGATAGGCAACACAGACGTTTATCAGAAAAAAAGGATTGGGGAGACCCTGGAATTCTCACGCCGATATGTTATTTCTTGTCACTGAAACAATGTACAAATAAGATAACCTGAGACTGCACGAAGCTCAAACTAAACAGTACCATAAGATATTAAAATTTTGAATGTAAACTGTCCACTGAATGCCAAGACAAGTAAACCATATAGACAAAACTGTACCAAGATAAAGCATGAGAAACCAATCTCAAACTGTCAACAAGTAGAATCAATTGAAAGGGATTTTGTCATCAAGAACAAACCATATGATCACAACTGAGAACCAACAAACTCCCCCTTTGTTCTTGATGGAAAAACACAAATGACTCTCCCCCTTTTTGCCTCAATGAATAAGGATAGAAGAGAAGAATGTGCAATGCCAGGAAACACAACTAAAAATCCAACCAAATACCATAAGAACCGGCTGCAAATAGAGCAATAGTGCAGCAGACATATTTGCAGAAGAGCAGTAAGATTGTAACATGATGATATCATAGCAAAAATAACAATATTTCCATTTCAAGAATCTCGGTCCATATCATCATTGCCAAAGCAAAGGTACCAAAATATTATAATGTAACAAACCAAATTGATACCTAAAGATTGAAGACCTGTTACTTGAACATACCACCTTTTTTGTCATGTTCGATCAAGGCACATTGAAGATCACCTACTCCACATTCAATTTGATTAACTTCAATCTAGCAATACCAGAATTTGTGCACAAACAACCAACCTCTTCTCAGTACAAGTAACCTCAGTCACTGTCTATGATAATACATAGCAAAGACCAATGATACCAGTTATTCTTCTTCAAATGACACACATCATTTTACTCTTTTCATACACAAAATATAACTTGAAAGCATGTATACTGCATAATTCATCGTCAATCTGCTCTTTGTACACCCATCCTCAGTCCATATGAGAACTTCTATTACCACACCAAGAATGATGAAAAAAATACCAAAGATAATTAAACTCAGCCCTCACACAACACTAAATAATATCATCACAAAAATAACTCATAACATCAAACATGTTTTTCAATCACTGTTCTCCAAAGATAAATACATCGACATCACTTCAGAACAAAGGCTTTCTTATTTTTTAATATATTGAGGAACTCATCTATATGTCTCCACACCGCTCAAAGATGTCATAAGGACATACCATTATTTCCAAAACCCAAGCATCCAAAGAGTTCATTTAAAAACAAAGTGTACTGTCATTTCAAAAACTTCTAAAAATTGTCAACCACTAGACCAAGCAAAAACATTCCTTAACATCTTATACCACCAAAAGCAAATGCAAGATGTCATACCTCATTCTAGACCCCATAGGGGTAAAATATATTACCATAATAGACTCCCCTTGAGTCTTTGCTTCTTCTCAAGACCTGGAAGGCAACACTTGTGCAAGGAGTGCACAAGGAGTTTTCTCAGAAGCATCTTTATTGCTCTTTCTTCTCCACTCCAATGAATACTTTTTCACTTGTTTGCTTAAAGTACCTATCTTTCCATTGAATCTGCATTGTTGTACTTTATGTCCAATGTTATTACATCTGAAACAAATGACTTTGTGATTGTTCTAAGAAATAGAAGACTTCCTACAGACATTTCCAGCATTGTTCCCTACATTATTATCACTTGTATTTATTCTACAGTCTCTTCTCAAGTGACCAAAATTGTTGCAATTGTAACACACCACATCCTCATTTATAGGGACATTAGAATGATTCTTACTTGACCATCTTATGCAACCAATTGCCTTATGACCATAGTCATTACAGACATAACAATATCCTTGGAAAGAATGATTATACCTGAATGAATGATCATGCCAAGGATGTGAAGATCTGAAGACATTTTTCCTTTCTCTATGAATACCTTTATATTGTCTTCTTGTGACAATGTTATCCTTTGATGCAGCAATATTGTAACCAAGATCAACCTTCATTCTTGGTGTTTTCTTGGCTATAAAATTCTTTCCATCTGAAGTAGTAAACACTGTTTCATGTTTAGATTTGTCTGTAGAGCTTTGTCCAACCTCATATCCCACTCTTGTAGGATCTTTAGAATGCTTTTTCCTACCCAACATCTCATTCAATATATTAGTACTATGATCAAATTTCTATATTTTACCAGATTGAGCCTTGATACTTTCAAGCTCTTTTCTTAAAGAAACTACCTCTTCTTCAAGTTTTAGACAAACAATCTTTTTAATCTCCAAATCAGAACTCACAACGTCTGCAATCCTCTTATATTCTTCAATTTCAATTTTCTGACTTATAATCATATCGTCCTTAAGAGTTAGTTCTTTTAACAAGGAATCATTATCTGAATATTTCTTTAAACAATCAATCTCATTTTCTAGTTTATTACACAATTCATCCTTGTCTTTTAACTTGACTTCCAAACTCCCTTTTTGCTGAAGTTGTCTTGTTAAAAACTAGTTTCATTTCTAAGCTGCTTAATAGTATCTAAGGCACATAGGAGTTCACCTTCCAAATCAACCTCACTTTCTGGTTCATCATATTCCTGTTCAGAGTTAACTTCACCCAAAGATTGATCTACTTTTACACAAGTTTCTTGATCATTTAAATATTCATTAATGATCTCCTTGGACTTCTTTTCAAAACTATGAAGGTTTGCATCTTCTTCACTCTCAGATGTTTCACAACTTATTTCAGTATCCAAAGATATCTCCTCTTGTAACTCACTATTCTGATTCATTTTAGTCAACTTGTCCCAAACTTCCTTAGCACTACTATAATGAATGACTTTTGTAATGACTTTATTTGGAAAGTTATTAAAAATAGCATTTTTAGCTCTGGTATTAAATTCAAGTGCTTTCTTCTCGTCAAAAGTGGAAGGAGATGTTGCAGATGTAGTACAACACTTTTCAACTATTTCCCACACTTCAAACCCTAAAGAAAGTAAGTATGTTTCCATATAATAAAGTTTGTACCTTCAAACTGAGGAGCTCCATATCTAGGATACTCTACCATTTTAGAGCTACTTTATGAATTCTTCCTCATTATTCCTTATACTAGATTCAGGTTGAACATGATGAATAGTATTTTGCTGAGAACATCTTTTTCCCTTATTCCTTCTGTTCTTTCCCCTATTAACCAAAGTACTCCAAGAAACTAGGAACAATCCTAGGTGGTTTAGACCTATCAGAGGAACCTACGCTCAAATACCAATTGTTGGAGTTATGGACAGACACTGAGAGGGGGGGTGAATCAGTGTCTAAAATTTTGAAACTTCTACCAAGATTTTAATTTTGATTTCCTTTTCTTTCAACAATAGAGTAGAGTAATCACTTTTGAAAGCATAAAGATATGACAACATTAACTCAGTCTATTAGACAACTTATGAAAATATGATTTGAGTGAGATATCTTGCATTTTCCAAAACAGTTATGGCTGACATTGATTAACAATCAAAGGATGATGATAGAGCAGGGGAAACTCATAAGACTATGCAAATGATTATCAACATTATTGACTCACTTCTTAAACAATTGATTTGAATGTAGCTTTAAAGACAAGAAAGGTATTGAGACAACAAACACCTTTAGAAAATTATAACTATTCTTGAGCAATGAATCAAATGAGAACCTTTAAGCTTCCTTTTGAATTAGACTCTTCAGCAATGACTTGTGCAAGATAATTGAACTAAATATTTGCAGATATGAAGGAACTATCATTCAAAAATGTTCAAACTAATAAAAATTATCAAAATCAAGAAACATTATGACATCGAAACAAAGACACCATAAGACAAAGGATTTGTCGAGTGGAAAACCCTCCTAGGGTAGAAAAACCACTCCTAAACTACCTTACTAGCTTAATCTTCAAAAACCACTGTTAACAATGCCTTATAGGCTAATTTATGAGCACCAACTCAAGGAGCACCAACCCCTCATTTTGAAACACCAATTTCAAGGAGCACCAACCCCTCAAATTATTTTTAGAACAATAATAATATCAGAGGATCTCTTTGTTTCCAAGTAAGCTCAAGAAACTCAACACTCTTATCTACCTAATACCCTAAGAATCCAACTCTTTGAATCCTTAAAATATTAAATAGAAAAGAATTACAACTCTGTTTTGCATCATGTTTTCCAAATTTTGTATTACAAATTTTTTCAATACATCTCTTGATACAGCCAAAATAACTATCTCAGAATTACAACCAGAGAACTCACGGTGTTTATAACACTGATTTTTATACAATACTTTCAGTATATCTGTCAAAAGAAAAATCTTCAAAGATTCGTTTATCAGAGGAAATTGAAACTCTCTTGCCATTTTAGGAATGTGTCAGAAAAGTAAATGTCTACAAGTGTAACGCCTTGAACAGTAGGCTATAAATAAACTTGACTGGTTTATAAATGCTTTAACAAGAATGAGTCACAAAGCTTCTTCAAATCTGCACTTAATTACAAGACCCTAAACAAATGGAATAATCATCAATAGAAACAAATACCCAAATGACCAATCATATATTTTTGAATACCCAAAAGGCTTAACCTTTAATTTTTGTGCTGAAATAAGAGATTTCTAAATGTAACTGATAGAATCTCATCAAAACCACGACTGCCCAAAACAGAAAAACATAAACTCTTATTTCTCAAAGAATATTCTACCTTGTAACCATTTCAGATAATGAACACAATAATCATTGATGCCCTTAGCAAAAAATCTGATCATGCAAAGAAAAACATCTCCATCCATAAAGAGATTTCCAGAAAAAAGATAATGCCCAAGGACTGCCAATTGCTAAAAGAAAACACCAAATAAAGATACATGTATGTGCAGCAATAAATAAATACCAGAGATTCGATGCCAACCAATGATGTCGGCCTGCAACTATATTTAGAAATTCCCATGTTGGCCACAGTGTTTGAGTCTTTGTTAATCATTTGCTAAGACAACCCTATAGTCTTATCGAAATCCAACGTCTCGCCAAGAAGTATCCATTTTTCCATCAATGAAATGTTATGCTGAAGGAAAATTTATCACCGTGAGTCATCCCTCTATTTGTCACTGTGACATTCTGCTGTCGGGGAGACATTTCGTAGATAATACTTTGTTTTATCGAAAGTCATCCTTTCATCTGGTGTCGCTGAGATAATTCATAATCGAGGAGAGCTCTCAAAGAATTCATTAAGTCATACCGAAACACCCCGCAATACATACTTGATCGCCGAGACATTACCAACCTTTCACCGAAAGCCATTCATTAGACTTTGTCGGCAAGACTTGACGGGTTCGCTGAGACTCTACATTGAAACTCATGAGTCTTACCAAAATGTATTTCATTATCAGTGGTCAGAAAGACACAACAACTTCGCCATGACCTCACTTTGATGAAAATTTTTCTCACTGAAAAGTTCTTTCTTGTGCCAGTCGACAAGACATAATAGTTCTCTCACCAAAATGTAACCTTCATTCTCATGTGGGTCGCCGTGACAAAATATTATCAGGGAGACCATATGTAGATTTCATTATGTTTCACTTAAAGACTTTATATATTCTGAGTCGCTGACACAAAAACACACTCTTGTCGAGATTTATCCTTCATCTACCTTCACTAAGACAATGCATAGTCGGGGTGACTTCTCGTAGAGCAACCTGTGTCTTACCGAAATCCCACGAGATCATTCCTATTCATCAAGACAACTAAATGCCTATGCTGACAAGGTCCATATGTATTTCATCGGTGAGACCCACAGGGTTTGCTATGACATTATATCGATGTCGCAACTCTTGCCGATGTGTTCCCATTCTACCTCCGGTCGGTGAGACATAACAATCTCACTGTGACCTCATATCGATGGTATAACTCATGCCAATATGATCCTTTTCTGTCACCGAAACAATGGAGAAGTCCTGTCAAAATTTTCCTATAATTAAAATCCAATCATCATGACATCAGAAACGTCTTGCCAATAGGCAACACAGATGTTTATCAGAAAAAAACATCAGGGAGACCCTGGCATTCTCACACTGATATGTTCTTTCTTGTCACCGAAACAATGTACAAAAAAAATATCTGAGACTGCACGAAGCTCAAACTAAACAGTACCATAAGATATTAAAATGTTGAATGTAAACTGTCCACTGAATGCCAAGACAAGTAAACCATATAGACAAAACTATACCAAGATAAAGCATGAGAAACCAATCTGAAATTGTCAACAAGTAGAATCAATTGAAAGGGATTTTGTCATCAAGGACAAACCATATGATCACAACTGAGAACCAACATAATCTTGTCGTAATGACTATCAAGTTTTGGTATGAAATTTTCCTTTAATTTATTATGTGTTGTCCAGGTCTCGACTTTGATATTCCTGTGTAAATCCTTTTGGATGTCTATTTAATTGCCTCATGCTTATGTAACACAATCAAGTAACATAATGAATAACATGTTTTTCCTTCAACCCCATCTTACCTTCATAACAACTAATGCCTTGCCAAGTGATGACCTCCATATATGTGTCTATGTGTCTGTGTGTCTGTGTGTCTATGTGTCTGTGTGTCTGTGTGTCTGTGTGTCTGTGTCTATGTGTTTCTGTGTGTATGTCTCTAATATCCATTTGAATGATTTTGTCGACCTCTTCTTTATAGTAAAATAGTGTGGTTATTTTATAATTTTGAAAATCTTGTTTTAGAGATATAACTAAGGTAGCTTAATGATAAATGAAATAGGAATATAGTGGTAATAGTTTAGGTTTTGATCTAATTGACAATGAAGTCTGGGTCTATTTGCAAGATATGTATTTTAAAATGGATTAATCTTGTGTAAAGGTGTTACACTTATAAAAGAGTATTTATAATTAGAAAATTGAAGGTTTAGTATAGAATTTTATTACATATTTAGATATTGGATTATGTAATGAAGTTAACACTCTGTTAAGAGTTATTAACATGTATGTATATATATATAATATGGTTTAAGTAAGATAATAATTATGCCTTTTGAGATTGAGGGATTTTGTTAAGAGAAGTAAGCTAGGAATTTAAATAAGGAAAAATGATGCTTCTATATATATAGATAATTAAAGGAATAATTGTATATATATATATATATAAACATTTGAAAAAAGTATGTTTTGCCTATTAATAAATGAATGGATTAGAAAATGAGTTTGGAAATATTAAATTAAAAGAGGAGTGACTTATTGTATAAATGAGTATTTAGATAACTATGGAAAATTAGTTAAAATGGATGAATTTGATAATCTTTTAAAGTGATGATTCCTTTGTATTCTCTAATTGTTGAATTAATGGATTAGATTATCCATTGCTTTGTGGATTCACTGTGCAATTGGTATAATTGGTTTATAGTGGTAAATGCTTTATTGAGTAACTTAAGTGGGTTAAGTTGGTGGGTAATCTGAATTGTGGAGGTAATGTCTTTTATGAAATATATCATGGTTGATTTGATTGTTTGTTCGTATTGATTTATTGAGTTGATTTTTGAATTGAGTTGTGAATCGGTTTATTACTATTGATTATCATGGTTGAATTTGGAATTGAGTTGATTTTGGTTATTGTTTTATGGAGGGGGGGCAGTTTGTACCAAATGGTTATTGAGAAGATTTTTATTTTTGTGGTTGATTTTGTATAGAATTGATTATGTTAGTTTTCATTGAGTTTGAAGATCTCATTGTGATGTTGCCACTCGTTATTCTACACTTGTTGATTCGTAAATTATGGATTGAAAGGAGTCTTCTGAGATCATGTTATTGTTGCCACTTTGATGGGAAACCATTGTATAGTAGTTCTATTAGTCTTCCAGAGGTTGGGGAAAGAGATTCTTTATGATTGGCTTTTCATGTTGGTTCTTTGTGAAAATTTGATTCTCTACTTGATTTATGATTATGTAGGTTATGGCCTTGCACTGTGGAATTTTTAACTGTGGAGACTTTGTGTGAGTTGGAGTATGCCTTGCTTTATGTGATAGTTCATGTGTCCTTATATGATGTGCAATTTTTCTTACCTAGTTAGTGGACTGTGGAGTTTTGTTGCTAGTAGGGAGAGTGGCTTCCCATGGGGGTTGGGACCCAAAAGTGGTGCCAGTGTAACTCATTGGAATTTTCTTAATCCAGTGAAAACACTAATAATTAATTAGGGGGCTTGGGTAGTACCTCACATTAATCCAGATAATGTAGGCTCACTCATGGATGAAGTGCTCGTTTAGGCTTGAGATGAGTGGAAAGGCTTGGAATGGAAAGATCAACTACCTTGTCCTCATGAAAGGTATATTAATTCGACATGAGTTAGAATGGGGGTCAGGGGTCGGGGATCGGTTGAGGTTGCCAGGGTAACTCAGGATGGGGGTCAGTAACCAAGGAATATCTGCATTGGGTAACCCATATCGAGCTATGTGATGATAGTCTTCCCTATAGCAACCTTGTATGCCTTGTTTTTTTTCCATTATTGTTCATGTGCCTCTAGAAGCAGTTGTTCTTTAAGTTTTTTTTGTTACTCTTGTTGATGGATTCATGTTAGCCCTTAGTTGATTGATTAATTGTGTAGTGGGTCCTTATTGTCATCTCCTAGCATAGGGGGTGGACCTTAGGGTTCCACATGGTCGGGTGGAATGTACTATGCACTCCATTGGGTTCCCAGTCAAAGTTCATGATGCATGGAGTTGTACCATTTGCAGTGGTTCCAGAGCTTTACCAGATTTGGAGATAATATTGATGCTATCTATTATATTCATTTTAGTTGTATCTCATTATGTTTTTGGTGTATCCTTCCCATTGTTATAAGGGAGGCTTTAATGTAAACTTGAAAGCAGTGTAATGAACTACCCCATGTATGGGAAGTCGAATATGTATTCATCGGTTCGTTGTCTATGCTCTTGAATGGTGTTGTATTTGTTGAAATATGTCTATCTAATTCTTTTAATGCAGAAGATGTAAATGAACTCTTGTTATTAGTTATGTTATGATGTATCTTTAAGTCGGTTAATCATTATGTAAGTAGTGTAGTCATGTTACCCCAGAGGACTAGCTAGATGACATGTATATATAGTTTTCATTATTAGTGTTGCATGTTAATTTACACTTCATATTAATTTCACCTTTATAAAAAAAAGAATTGTCATAATTGTTAATTAGTTGCATTGTCCTTTGGGGTTTCATGGCAAGGCGTTACAACTTTGTCCTACTTTATCCTAATGGCAGCTAATTTTTTTTTTGGACTTCTTGTTTTGTCTTAATATATCTTTATAGTAGTTGTTCTCTTGTAAAGGGTTTTGGGTCCCTTCAAAACCTATTTTTCCTAAAATTAAAAATGTTTTAAGGGAGGAATATAACCTATCCATTTATATGTCCACACATACATTCACGTTTCTTGATCTTTGAATTATTTATTTTCGCCCTTTGTGATGATGTTTTTCATAATTCTCCTAAGGTGTGGTTATCAATTCATCCCACAAGATGTTAAAAATTTTGTCCCTTGAGAATTCAAAAATTTCTTCCCTCGAGATGTTAAACATTTCATCCCCCGAAATGTTAAACATTTTTTCCTCTAATATGTTAAACATTTTCATCCCTAGATTCATAAGACATTCTTTCCCCTTGAGACATCAAACATTTCATCCCCTAGATGTTTAAAATTTCATACCCCAAGACATTAAACATTTATGCACTCCCTAAGGAATTAAAACTCCATGGTCCCCTAGCATAACATAACTTGATAGCTTGTGGTCCATGGGGGATTTTTAATATACATGATCCCTAGCAACAGAGAAAGCTAGAGCTAGAGTCATGTACCCTCCTTTATTTTTTATTGATTACTCCCTATCTATTTGTATGTATTTTTCCTTTGTAGCAATCAATTGACTCTTTATATTCTTCTCTCGCCTTTATAATTCCTCTATGTGTTTGTTGCATTTGGGAGATGATGTTTGGTATTGATACAACCTTTTACACTAAAGTCTCATTGCCATGTTGACTTATATTTTTATATAGTTGTTATATATGCTCTATGCTACATGTTTTCTTCATGTTTGTATCATGTTTTTATCATGATTGCTTCATGTATGTTTTATGTATGCTTTATGTTTGTTCCTTGTATGCTTTGTGTTTGCTCCATGTATACTCCATTTCGCTTCATGTAGACCCCATGTCTACTTTATGTATCTTCATGTTTTCTTCACGTATGCTTTGTGTTAGTTTCATGTTTGATTTGTGTATGCTTTATGTGCAATCTATTGTTTGCTTAGTGTATGCCTTATGTATGTTTTAATTTTGTCTTGTATTGTATGTGATATGTATGTGACTTTTTTATATTTGTATTTTGGATTGATAGTATCCTAATTCTAAGGGATATTGCATCTCTCATTTTGGTGTCATTATGCCTCTTCAATATTTTGATAAAGGAACATATATTATCCATACGTTAGTGTGATTATAAATATAATATCATACCCTCACTAAAGTGGGGGCTAAATGTAGTGTCATAAATTGTCACCCCTGATAACTTCACACTAGGCTTAGCACCCTATTTTACATGTAAAATTAATTATATATTCATAATTTATTTATTTCAGGGCTAAATTGGGAAAATAAATTTAATTACCTAACGTCCTAAGTTTTTGGAGGAAAAAACACCTAGAATTATCTCTCAAAAAGTTACAAACTCTATTGTCAGCCTTGGGTGTCTTGAAAATGATGCATTTTCATCCTAACTCAAAAAATTAGTCGAGACACATTTATAAACAAGTTTTTCTCAATCATTTGAACATCTATTATGAATTATGAGCAATTACTATGAAATGTTATACACTAATTTGGAGATACATGCAACTTATGCTCTACATGATTGTACTATAGGATGCTCTAAGAGGCATTGCAAAAGATAATTTTACCACCTTATATTAGGCCAAATGATATATCAGCCTTGTTCAATAGTATGCATTCAACAAACTTAGACATTGTCTTCCCCAGTATGAATTACCTCATAAAATTAAAAAAATATGATCCCTTCATGATTTTAGCCATCATTAATAAAATAGAATAAAACATAGCATAATCAGTAATAGATCAAGCCTTATTGTTTGTATAATTAACCTATTACATAAGATCTATGTAGATATGTTTCTCATCAAGCTCGATACTCTTTCTATTCATGGATTTGATAATGTTGGTAGATAGTCACTAGGTACAATCACACTACTAGTTGAGCTAGGACTTGTGACTCTACTTACCCTTATCCATGTCATGCCTAATTCTCTTTCATACAATCTTCTTCTTGGTAGACTATACAACCATGCCATGGGGGTAGTCCCATCTAATCTTCATCATAAAATGGATTTTTTTTACAATAATAAGCTTTATACAATTGAAGCAGAGGCAAATCAGGAAAGTTTCTTACAAGTAGAAGTTAGACATCGACTTTCTATTTCCAAAAATCTTAGTACTTTAATTCCATCTTCAAAAGTGGAACCACTACCTTCCAACAATAATAATATTAAAAATTATAAGTCACCTATTATTGTGCTCTTTGGTGATGGTATGGGTTCATTAGAATTTACACCCTCCTTTATTATAAAGTACAAAATCTCACAATATAAACATAAGGAGTCTTTGGTTTTATTTACTCAATCTATTTCTTCTAAACAACTTAAATCTACTAATTTGAATTCCTCTACTCTGATAAATTCCAAAATACCATCATTTCATGATAAGTTTTTTCTTCCTCTAACACATGTCTCAATGATAATTTTAAGTATCTTTATATTTCACCCCTCATGTACTAGTTGAATCTAAGATTGACCCTCCTCATTCTGACATCTCAACACTCAACAAGGATCTATATTCTTGCAAAAGATTCAATTCTCGTTCTCATGTCAATGTTACTACTCCTTCAAAATGTGATCATACTTCTCATTTAGACAAGATTAGTAATATGGACTCTTCTCCTTCATTTGATTTGGATACACATGAAAAGCTTGGCTTCAAAACTTTGATACACTAGTAAAATGCAACAATGAGTTAAGGTTCTTATGAAACTTACATGAAACCTTTCTAAAAGAGGTTTAGGTTATCAACCTTTTTTTTCTAAATCCCCTCATTTATTGTCTAATGTATCTCGAACCTCCTCTTGTGAGAAATTAAATTTTTCTTTAGAAGAAAAATGGTTGCTCCCTACTACCCATCCTCTATCTAAGAAGGAGCGTATTTTATTGAGGCTTATCATATCCCACTTGATTAATCTTCCTCCTCCAACACATAATAAATTTCACAAACAAAATAAAAAAACATTATTTTTATGCATATCATGGAGTGCTTGTTCATTCCGCAAGTGAATGTCATGTCTTAAGAAATAAATGCAACTTATCAATTTGGGTACTATCACTCTTCCATTTTATAATACACCTATTCCTTTTAAATGATAAACTCGCTTATTTTGTGTTGCTCCTCACTTTGTGGAATTCATAGCTCTATGTGTTTGCTCATTTTTATTCAAGGTGGTACAATATTATGTGCAACCATATTCCTTCTATGGTAGCAAAACAATTGTCTCTAGGATGGTTTTCCTTACCTATGCACATGGGAGTAAAGGATAACTAGTTTTGGAGGTGTGCATCCTTCTTGAGGATCCCTTCTATTCTTTCTTCCCCCTTCATTTCCTTAAAATATCAGCATAGTAAATATGCTAACATTTTAAGGGGGGCATATAACCTATCCATTTGTAAATCCACCCATACATTCAGGGTGATCCCATAATAGTGGTTTACAATTTTTGGCCAAACTAGACACTGAAATTATTATTTTTAACTAAATCTTCACATTCGGGCTCCTATAGAGGCTAAACTATGAGGAATTTGAAGATGGTGCAAAATAGAGTCTCATCAAATTTTGTCTGTAGATTCTAAAATATTTTTTTCAAAATTTTTGGAATCAAATTATACTTCTTTTTCCATCTCCCACGAAAATAGATTTTTTTCAGAAAACAACATTTTTAAAAAGTGACGCACACCATATAACGCATAACTTTTTTTCTATGAAGGATAAAATTATAATTCTTTCAAATTTAGATTTGTAACTCTGATATCTAGTGCTTCCACTTGGTTAGATAGTCTTTTATTGAATATTTTTTCCTTAATCAAGTTTCAAAGTCAAATGAATTACAATTCAGACATAGCGCGACTGTATAACACGTAACTTTTTTTGTATCTGTCAAAATTTTATTTTATTTTTTTTGTTTGATGAAGGACTTCAATATCTAGTGCACTCACATTTTTCAAAAAAAAAAATTGATAATCTTCTATTTTTCCACATGTGAAGAACAAAGAAATTCATTTTTGATTAAAAACCTATGTTTAATAAAACTTAAAAAACAAATACATAACAAAACCAAAACATATTAAAATTATATTCATTGGATAGCTTGTTCTAAGGAATACCATAATCATTTGAAATAAATTTTAAATGAATTCATTTGATCCCCAAAATCTAAATCAAAAGTGATTTTTTATCAACATTTTGATAGGTGTAAAGGAGACGCATTTATAGGTATGGTTTAAAACTAGCGAGGTTCTATCCAAGGGGGTTTGATCTAAGGTGATTTGATCAAACCCTCTTCAATTGGAATCCTTAAAATGGAAATTTTTAAGGCTTAAATCATTATATTTTCTAAAAATATGTGATTTCAACTAAAATTCGTTCCTCTCAGGAATTGTAAACCACTATTATGACAGCACCCTTCATGTTTATTATGCTTTGAATTATTTATGTTCCGCCTTTGTGGTTGTATTTTTCACAATTCTCATGAGGCATGGTTATCAATTCACCCCCCAAGATGTTAAAAAAAATTCCCTCAAGATGTTAAAAATTTTGTCCCCTAAGACATCAAACATTTCTTCCCTCGAGATGTTAAAAATTTCATCCCCTCAAGCATTAAACTTTTTTCCCTCGATATGTTAAACATTTTCATCCCTAGAGTCAAGCTAAACATTTTTCCCTTGAGACATCAAACATTTAATCCCCCTAGATGTTTAAAATTTCATACCTCGAGACATTAAACATTTATGTGCTTCATAAGGCTTTAAAAATCTATGGTCATCTAGCATAACATAACTTGATATAGCTTGTGGTCCATGGGGGATTTTTAATATACATGACCCCTAGCAATAGAGCAAGCTAGAGCTAGAGTCATGTACCCTCATTTTTTTATTGATTGCTCCCTATCTATTTGTATGTATTCTTACTTTGTAGAAATCAATTGACTCTTTATATTCTTCTCTCACCTTTATAATTCCTCTATGTGTTTGTTGCATTTGGGAGATGACGTTTGGCATTGATACAACCTTTTATACTAAAGTCTCATTACCTTGCTAACTTATATTTTTATATAGTTGTTATATGCTCTATGTTACATGTTTGTATCATGTTTTTACCATGATTGCTTCATGTATGTTTCATGTATGCTTTATGTATGTTCCTCGTATGCTTTGTGATTTCTCCATGTATACTCCATTTTTGCTTCATGTCTACTCCATGTCTAATTTATGTATGCTTCATCGTTTTCTTCATGTATTCTTTGTGTTTGTTTCATGTTTGCTTTGTGTATGGTTTATGTGAAGTCTATTGTTTTCTTGGTGTATTCCTTATGTATGTTCTATTTTTTTCTTGTCTTGTATTTGATACGTCTGTGACTTTTTTATATTGACATATTGGATTGATAATATCCTAATTCTAGGTTATATTGCATCTCTCAATCTGGTGTTATCATGCCTCTTCAATATTTTGATAAAGAACCATATATTATCTATACTTTAGTGTAAGTATAAATATAATATCATACCCTTACTAAAGTGGGGGCTAAATTTAGTGTCCAAAATTGTCACCCTTGATAATTTTCATACTAGGTTTGGAACCCTATTTTACATATACAATTAATTATATTCATAAATTATTCATTTCAAGGCTACATTGGGAAAATAAATTTAATTTCCTAACATCCTAATTTTTTGGAGTAAAAAACACCTAGAATTAGCTCTTAAAAAGTTACAAACTCTATTGTCGGCCTTAGGTGTCTTGAAAATGATGCCTTGTCATTTCAACTCCAAAAATTAATCAAGACACATTTATAAAAAAGTTTTTTCTCAATCATTTGAACATCTATTATGAATTATGAGCAAATATTATGAAATATTATGCACTAATGTGGAGATACATGTAGCTTCTACTTTGCATGCTTACTACAATTCTCTATTAGTTATGTGGACTAACCCTTGCATGTATTCCAAGTAATATTTCTCCTTCTTCATCAACTCCTTGTGGAAAAATAGTGTATGAAATCACTTTAATAAAGGTTTCATACCTAATGTAACTTTATTTTATGTTATTACATTTATTATAGTCATTATTATTTACTTTGCCTCTAACCCCCCAAGAGTACACAATATATACCATCATCATAATTGCTTTTGTGGAGGTGGGAACACAAACATGAGGTATGAATAAGGAAAACTCCCATACAACAAAACCTTTTTCCTATTTTTATATCTAAATATCTAAATCAAAAACTTCTAATGATGACAGGTTGTAGAACCTAACAAAACAAACTATGATTGAGTGACCTGGCTTTTGGACAAATAAAAACCCTAGGACTAGGAAACCCCATGCCCTTGTCCCTCTAATTTAGGCTTAAGTTTCAATAATAGGTGCCCCTCTATTTGCACATCTTAGATATGTACTCATTTCAATGACTTTTTGTTTCCATCTATGCAATCAATCATATTTTTAGATTGGGTCTTATATCAATAGGTTGAATAGATTACTCGTAAAATCTTCCCTTTTTGTAACAAAGGAATAGAACCCAATTATATTGCCTCTCCTTTTAGGTAGTTATCAAATCATAAAAACCTTGTTGTTGTGTTCTAATGTTAGATCAAAGCTAATTCACTAGTTAGATCTAGTGAATTAGCTTGGATCTAACTTTTCTTTACCCACTTAACATTTTGATACTTATGTCCTAGATAAAAATTTATTTGTCCCACTAGAGTAATATGGAATTTTGAAATTAATTTCCCCAAGAAACAATACCTTTGACAATATAGTATGCATGTTCTTAAAATCACACTTTATAAAACATGTCCTCAAGTTACCTAACAATATGTATAAAGACATATTAGAACATATTCAAACATTCAACTATGACCATAATACTCCTATGCCCATTTTAATTTCAATACCACTAGTTCCGGACCATATCATATTATCTAAGGAGCTCCATAAAATATCATGCTACTCATTATTGAAGGATCCGCCCAAAATATCACTTCTTTGTTATCTAAGGACTCCTTAATAGTTATCAAATGGTAGGAAAAACCTATAACACTCAAAATAAAATTAACAATACAAAATCTAATCTCCTAGATCCACCGCCATTAACCTTCCCTGTCTATAAAAAATCCCTAATAGATCAAATAAATGTTTTAACATTCTTGAATAAATTTAATCTACACAAGAAAAAATATCAATATGAAAGGTATTACAAGTATTTCCTCTTGATCAAGATATACTTCAATAATCCTTAAAAAATTCTATGCAACCTTTAGTTCAACCAATAGAAATTTATTTTATGATAGTTCCATATAAGACATCTCATGTGTTCTTAAGATGAGATACCACCTCCATCCATCATCAAATGATCACTTCCTTTGATAATGATTGAAATATCTTAAAGGAAATAAATAAAGCATATTATTATTGATAATGGTATAAGACTCAAAATTTGTATCATTGATTTATTACATGTCGCAAAAATTGACTATTCGAACCTAGAAAATCTACCTAGTAATTTTTTGTTTTGATATGTTCATTAGAAAAGAATCCTTAGGTGATATTACCATAGCTATCACAATTGAAATTAAAACCATGTCATTTCTATAGAATTACTTTACAACTTGCTTCTAGGAAGACCATGAGCACATACAATGCAAGTCATTACATCCACCATCTATAGATGTTTGAAGTTCATGCATACCAACTAATCTGACATCATGCCTAATAATAAAGCATCATTCTCCCATTTTCAAATAAATCCTTGTATTATCTAATCCACACATTTCTCCTTTCATGCCCACTCATACACATTTCTACACATGGACATAAACACAATGCAACTTTTTTTTAATAACAACTCTATTATGTCTTTGCAACACTATGCATGGTAGCATGCCATACACTTTTAAAATCATAATATGTACACAAAAAGATGTGTATGCCACATTATTAAAATATAAGAGAAAACATAAATATACTAGTGATGAGGGATCCATTTCATTCACAAACTATTAAACTATTATTTTGGATCTTATTAAAATTATTTAATAATTTATCTAATTAATTCTTATCATAATTATAAATATCTCTTTTCAATTAATTTATTTTTAATGAAATAAAAAATAATTAGAGTTGAAATGAAACTTTAATTACTTGAGCAAACCACTTAAATAAGTACATTACTAATTTATTTTACTTTTAAGATAAATCAAAAGAAAAATAAAACATATTTTTTTAAAGAGTTACAACTATAATACATGTAAATTTATGCTAGTTATAACTAAATTTTCATTCGTAAACCAATAATTTTGAAATCAATATTCTAACAATGTGAAAATGTTTAAATCCTTATAATATTCTTACTTTGGTTAAGATTGATTACATTTATAACCTTTGATCAAATTACTAATATTCACTTTAAGAAATTATTTTATAAAAGATGTAGTTGACCCATATAGTTAAATTATTATTATGCAAATAAGTTTATTTACTTTTTTATTAGTTTCAATTGATCACATAAATGATAATATTAATTTAAATGAACAATTATTATTCAATATCTTTAAAGTATTTTGTTCAATTTTTTTAAACCATCCTCAAAGCTCAAATAAAAAAATATAATAACTATTATAAAATTTATAATTAATTTATAAGGATTATACAATACTCAAATGGATCAATTAAATTAAAACAAATAATAAAATATAACATAAGTCTAAGTTATAATTAAGCAGCATAAATCACTCAACACATCATAATATATTTTTAATAGTAATTAAATATGATACTTGTAGACACTTAGATTTCACATCACTAATCAATTAAATGTTTTTATTATTTAATTAATTAGACTATTTTTTGTTTGAAATATAAATAATTAAATAAATTTATTCTAATTAATTAACTTAATATATTATTTAGTCATTTTTTCTAATTAATATATTTATTTCAAAATAATTATAATATTTTCTCTCCATTAATCATAGTTAAATAAATAATTCAACTTGACACATAACTAATTAATAAATAAAATTCAACTAATCTTACATCTCTATTATTAATTTTCACACTACATCATTAAGTCTCAACCTTTCACATAAACTTACTTTACAAGCTAATACATCTGAACTAACTATTCCAATACATCATCTTTGGATCTAGACCATTCATATTTTCATTGAAATAAAGTAAAAATATATAGATTTAAATTCTCCACTAAATATTTCAATACATTATCTTTGAATCTTAGATTATTCGCATTTTCAATTAAATAAAATAAAAATCTATAAATTTAAATCAATTCTCATATTCAACCATTTCAAGAGACATTTTTTTAAATTACATAGTCTTGAAATTTAGATTGACTCTATGAACAACTATATTAATTTCATTTACAATATATTTCCATCAACAAACATTTATCAATTTTTTATATAGGGTTGTGTGTCTCACATTTATTTTGAAATAGAGAGATTTTAAATTTATTGGAAAGAGAACTTTTAGAACTTTCCAAAAAGTGGTTATGCTAAATATTTGGGCCAATATTAAGGGAGATATACTAATTTGAAATTAAATCTACCATGTTTTTTTTCAACAAAAGGTGTTAAGCCTATATATATATATATATATATTATATAATAATAGTAAGAGTTTACAAAATTTTGAGGTTTCAAAGCCATCCCTTAGTAATTTATAATAACCCATAGTATTTTTTTACTAACACTATAAAATTTCTTAGGAAAAAACAACCACCCACAAAAAATTATTTGCTCATGCGTCTATCTAAAAATAAATTTACATACTAGCAAAGCTTTCAACACTACAAAATTTGATAAACCAGACATCACCTAGAGGAAGACAACTTATAACATTTCCAACTTACAAAAAAGCATAATTTTGTCTAAAATCCACTATTACTCCTCCATATGATAGGCTTGGACCTCATTTTCATCTTGGTGTTCGTGCAGGCCTTCATCCCTTGACTAAGAAAACACAATGACATTCAGATTTGGAAGTGTTGCATGATGGACATGGCACAGGGCACAAGATTGGAAATAATACTCTACTAGACCAATAATTGGAGGGTGGTGATCATGAATCAACAACACTATGATGGCATGATACTTTACTCTAATTTTCTCTACCATTTCTTCACCAACTTCTCTAGCATTTATGTGAAGATTTGAATACAAATACCTTAGACTACTCATCTCAAAAGAATTTTTTATTGCATCATAAATTGAAACATAAGACCTTCTATGAAGAAGGAAATGTATGGGGAACAAGCCGCCAACATATCCCTGACCCTTCCTGTTACGTGACTTTTCCCCCAAGAGAAGAAAAAGTTATGAAATAACCATTTAAAAAGGGAGATATAAAAATAAGGGATATTATGATCCTTTGGTTAAAAGATATATTAATAAATAATATGTATAAATAGCTTTTAAAAATGGGGGGGAATAATTATTTATTTAAATAATTATTAGAGGCAACCTTTGTGAAAAGGTGTGATGGTTTGGAAACCACCCCTTAAAAGGATATATAAATCATTCATGTGAGACTTGTGAGAAACATTCAAGGATGGAGAACATTCTAGGAAGAAGAAAGTGGTTTGGTGAGCTACGAGCATTAGAGAAGGGGGCACACAGAGTGTGTCCAACTTGGGGTACATAGTGCACCCAAGATTGTCTTGGCTAGGGTTGTTATCATGTTGAGTAGTTATTATGAGGCATGTCATATACATGAGGAGTAATTACTCTAGAGCATGGTGTGCACTTGTGTTGAGCATTGTTCTATTGAACCAACACTTGTGTGGAGTGCATAGTGTGTTGTGTTCTGAAAGGAACTATTTCCTCCTAGATTGTTCCATAGCAAGAGTCAATACCACTAACATCTTCCTAGGGTGAGAGGCTTTTTGAAGTGTTATTATTCAAATAAGTATTAAAACCATTGGTTCTAAGTTATATTGGGAATATTATATAAATGATTTCAAAGATAATCTACATGAATCATATAGATGTGTGATTCAATTTACTATGTTGATTGTTTACTTTAAAATCCTTGTTATTGCATATCATAGTTACATTGGTTACTTTATCAGTTATTCGCATTATTTTAGTAACATTACATCTTGTGAATTATCTTAACACTAATGTTCAATCTATTAAATTTGTTGTTGATATTTAAACTACTTGAGGAGGAAAAAGTCACATCACATTTGTTATCAGAGCCTAATGATTAAACCTTCCTATATTTGAGATTTTCTTTATGATTTTATGACTAGCCTTTCATAAACTCCACATGTACTTCTAGCATTATACCTTCACTGTAATTTATAAAGTTTGCTCATATGCTAATATTTATTTCTTCATTAACATTATTGAAAATCTTGAATCATATATTTTTATGCATAACCATTCCTCTTAGTGTCATATAGCAACTTTTTAATGACTTTAAGATAAGTATTGAGAACCATTGATTCAATAATATTGGGAATATTGTCTATATGATTTGGTGTTAATATGATTAATCTATGTGAAGGTGTTATTCCATTTACTGTGTTGATTATTTAATTGTCACATATTTGTAGTTTACATTAATTATTCACATTTATTTTGATAATATTGCATATTATAAATTATATAACTCTAATATTTTTTATATTAATTTTGTTGCTAATACTTAATAACCATAAGAAGAAAAGTTAATTCAAGGTTAATATTGCTTTAGAACTACCTTTTACACCTAAAATCAAACTTAAGGCATTATGTTTAGAACTTATTAATATATATACATTCAAATAAGATATTGACCTATAAATTCTTAAATTCTTAAATTTACCAATATTTAAAATAAAATCATTTAAACATATCTTAATTCAAAGTTTCAAAACTATTTCTCTCTATTAAAAACCTTTTCATTTGTTATGCATATTCATTTGAACCATTCAAATCGACTCACCACTCAACTGCCATTAAATATATCATGTAGTAATTGAAATATTCTTATAGACCAAGATGAACTATGAATCATCTACATTTCTTAGTATCCAAAAACTTGCACAAAAATAAATAAAATACAAGATCATTATTGAAAGCACATAATTCTAATTGTAAGACCTCTCATGTCAGAGGTCGTGTCTCTAAACGTGAAAATTTATTCATTTGTTTCCATGTGAATCAATAAATACTTACCACACATATTTTTGTGAGAAACGACCATCGATAGACTCTCTACTAGATCATAGGATATCCCATCTATAAACTATATCTCAGGGTAATGTCTATGCAGCCCTCAAAATGGCCATTTGACCATATTTATTAACTAATTAAAAATAAAGAATACACTAAAATAACTGTTTTAAGGGTTGCATAGACAATTCCCTAAAATACACTAAAATGACTGTTTTAAGGGTTGCATAGACTAAAATGACTGTTTTAAGGGTTGCATAGACAATTCCCTATCTCAGTGCTATGTACTGCATGTTTCTTTCATCGTTGCATTGATTGCATAGTTGTTAAATCAAGTCATATTCCTCCTCCATGTGATATTTTCATTTCCAGCTATCTTTATCAAGCACCCACGACGTTCTATATCTCCCTCGAGAGACCTATAATGGCGCCTTCTTTAGTCTACAGATTTGTTTATCTACATTATATGTTAGATTTGATAAATATTTTAACAAGGGCATAACTATAATGGTTATGGTTAAATTTACCTCCTTGTACCAAATCGAAAGGTTATAATCAATATTTCATGGATCATTTCTTATAAGCCTTGGATTTAGATTCTTTTTCCTTGGTCTTGGGCGTGTCGACCAGATCATCACGACATCATGAAAACCAGCACCCAGATGGTTGATCATGCATGTTCTATTCGATTGTTAAATGGGAGGACTGTATAAATCAGATAGAATTCCTTGATCAATGGTAATTTTTTAAGGAAAAGTCACTTGAGACTAAAGTGGGGTGGAGTGGGGTTGGAGGAGGGCGATAGGTCTAGATCATTTGGCTAAAGCATTCTGTTGTAGGTAAGAGGTTACGAGGTCCACTCTCCTCACCGTTCTCATGGTACCAGAGGGTGTGTCACGCCAGCGTCACCAGTTATATAAAAAAAGTTTATTAGACACACTGCAGTTTATAGGAAGAAGTTTATTAGACACACTGCAGTTTATAAGTATAAAAAGTTTATTAGACACACTGCAGTTTATAGGAGGAAGTTTATTAGACACACTGCAGTTTATAAGAGGGGGACCGATTCCTCAGTCTAAAAATAAATTAAATGGAGTTGGATGAAATAAAGGTGGTATTCCCTTAAACACACATTGTTAGACAGCAGTCGTTCTGCCCTGAATCATGATGTTAATCTATTACATTACGTTAGTAATATCCTCATGAAACAGTGCGACTACCATGTTAGAAGGCTAGCGAAAAGTTACACTACTTCCCTATTTATAGCAACAAGCCTCTTTAATAAGAACTCCTGTGCAGGCTTTAGGAAAGAATTAATTACATAATTCAAGAGTGACCATAGAACATGCAGATATGGTCGTAAAGCCAAAGAAACATCACCCTGAAAAGATATCCAACTGTGTGAGAATATCAAGCTTTTTCAGTATGATGGCGACATGCAGTACCCTGGGGCTCTCGAGATTGTTGAGAGGGGGAAAAATGTTTTAAAAAGTGACCGTTTCTCTACAACGGCTCCTATTTTACATGATCTAATTTCCTTCAATCATTAATGATCATTAAATCTATCATGTTGTTTTTAATATATCTTACAATTTAAGAGAGGAAATTATGTTTTATTTTTTTAAAAATAGATTTCAAGAATTTGAATTTTTATTTTATTTTTAAATTAATTAATTAGTTTATTTTTTTTCTTAATAATTATTACATCCATAACAAGTAAACTCTTGTTTAATATACAATAATACAAATTCATTTTTCAATGCACTTATTATGGTTGAATGAAATAAATATTCTAAACGTAATATGTTTATCTTAAATGTTGATGCAAAATAATCTTACATAGTTGAATAAAAAAACTACATGGATTATTTATTATGGACTGTGAAAATATAACGTCTTTAATATAGTTTTCTTCTACAATGATCTATTTAATAAATATTTTTTCTACAAAAGACATAAATATATCAAAATCCCCACATACATAAGAAGAAATAAATCTCCTAAATCTAAATGCATTTAATAACTATATATACACAAATATGAAAATAATCGCATCCTCTCAAAAGAGAGTTTACAACAGTATAATGGTTTTGAAAGAGAGTTTCAAAATCTCAATTAAGTCTTCATCAAAAAGATTTTTTGGCATCTTCTACATCTGCATAAATTTGTAAAATAAATATTAACATCTAAGACAATGAAATTTCACTCATCTCCCAATCATATAACTTGCAATGTAAGTCCATCCCCAAGGCCTCAAAAAATTAAACAGAAAACACATAAACCCAAAAATATATACCTATATAAATAGCTAACACACACAAATGGATCTTATCAAGATTCATAATAAGGGGGAGTCAAGAGGATTCAATAGTAATCTCTTAGAAAAATTTAAATGATATATGCATATCTTCGTATCATCATTTTTATCCACCCAAATTATATATCCACAACTAAAAGAATCACCTTCAAAATATTTATATATTTTTCATAACAAAACCCATATAGCAATATCACGAGAGATGGGTTCTTGTTGAACCACTACTCATGAAACATGGGTCAATGAGTTTGACTCGAAACTACACAGTTGAATCCTGATAGCAATATCATAATTTGACACGCTGTGGAAAAATACCTCCTACTTATCAATTGATGAGCTAAAGGGGCTCTATTATGAATGGTTCATAAGGCACAACACTTGCTAAAGGTTTTGCAATGGTAACAACTCAAGCTGGCTTAACCTTGGAGAAAACTCCTTGGTTAAGCGCGCTTGAGCTGGAGCAGTACTGGGATGGGTGACCTCCCGGGACGGACCAGTGCTTCACCTCTGTGAGCATCACCTAGATGCAATGAGTGCTAAGTGGACCATTCAATATCACGAGAGATGGGTTCTTGTTGAACCACTACTGGGTCAATGAGTTTGACTCAAAACTACACGGTTGAATCCTGATAGCAATATCATAATTTGACACGCTGTGGAAAAATACCTCCTACTTATCAAAACCCATATACACAAATATGAATTTAATGTTAATTTATGTTCTCCTCTCCACAATAAAACTCATTTTCACATATAAATACTCAGTGCTAAAATAGAATCTACACAACAAAGGCCATCTTCACATATAGACACTCAATGCAATATAACTTTATATCATAGAGAATTTTCTCCAAGATAAGGACCACAACTATCTCAAACCTAATGTATGGGTGGCTCTTAAGACAAATGAGAAGATATGCACCCAACACAACAAAACCTGAACTCTAGTGAGTTTTAATACAGAAAGGTTCTCTACACATTATTTACATAAAAAAATAACAATATAAAACTAATTTTAAGAAGAAATCAAATATTTATCTATAGTCAAAAAAGGGATAATGACCTACCTTTGTACTCTAGAGAAATTGATACAAGCTTCTTGATTCCTTCTTCTCTCCAATCTCCCAAGTTATTCCACTCTTCTCTTCTCTAAACCCCTTTCACAAAATTAAAAAAATAAATATATATAAAACTAAATAATCCAACCCTCACCAAAGCTTCAAATAAATTTTAAGTAAAGATCAATTGTATAAATACAATAAACCTAGGGAAGAGGTGTTGATTTTGCATCCCTCAATCATATTTCCTTATCTAATCTTATAATTTATCTTCTAGGGAACTTTTCATAGTTCTAGACACTTCTAAAAAACTTAATAAATATTATAGCATGAGCCCAACTCATAGTTTATCCTTTTAGGGGTTTAATTTTTCACAAATAATAAGAAAATGACATTATAGAATCTTTAAAATTATCTCCTTAGTTTAAATCTGAGATTTGGTACTTAAGGGAACTTAACCAACCCCATTGTTAATAATAAAAATAATTATGAATTAAAAATTTAAATAACACAAATTTATATATAGCATATTTACACAAGAAGACCTCAATCCCCTCTTAAGATAACACTTAGGTATATCAAGGAATCACAATAATAGTTTTTTGAAAAGTTTCGCAATTTTTCATTGGTCATGGAATATTTTTTTTTTTTAGTCAAAAGGCCAAGGCCTAACTATTTTTATTAATATCAATATAAACATTACAAGTATAATCATATTTATAGTATTGATTATAAGGATGCCAAAAAATTCCAAAATTGTGTCTAACCTATAGGACACATCCACCTTTCTTTCCCAGATTAAACTTGATATTAAATAACAGAGATCTAACTCTATTAAAACTGTGTCTTATCTATATATGGCATAGCCACCATAGATACACAGATAATCATACCCTTCTGCATACATATGCATATGATTTTAACTAAGAAAACACCCCATCTATATGGTTGATTACTTGCAGTTAGAACCAGGCAAACTTCACAAAAAAAATTCATACAAAAATTGAACGAGTACATAATTAATTTATTTATTCTTCCATATCTATTGCATCTTGCTCCAAACCTTGACCATCTTCTATTGCATTTTGCTCCGAACCTTGACCATCTTCATTTAAATTAAACTCATTTCCACCCACACCCTCTTGCAGATTCTCCTTCTCTCCCTGTTATTCACCAAGTCCGTGTTGATCTTCCGGTCCATTCTAATTCTAATGAATGAAGTTGAGCCGAAGGGGACGCCCATGTCTAATATCATGATTTAGCAAAAAAGAGAGCATAGAATTTTTCCTTAATATTGTCCACCATTGGATTCCCCAAATCCTCTGAAAACAAGTTTAACACTCTAGTTAAAGCCCATGGATCATCTATTTTTAGATTGTTTTGCACTGCCTTGAACGTTTCCCTGTAGTTGTTTAGTTTTGAGAAATTTCTTTGGAAAGAGACCACCCACGAATCCTATTCCTCTATCCAAGTTATATGCTTGCACACATTGAAGAATTTTATCCTCTCCCAACACATTTGGTTGCACCACCATTTCAATAATAATTTCCAAGAGGTCTAACAACTGCAAAAGATCTAAAGCATTGGATAGAAATATAGACAAAATTTGAGATGGAAAAAGTAATCCTAGAAGCACTTGGACTTAAAACATGCATTCTAATCACAACCCTGATACTGTCAACCATGCTAGGGCATGACACTCTGAAAATATAGGATAATTCAAATTCCCTAATATCCTCAAAAAATAGACACTCCCCTGGTTTAATTTGCACAGGAACCCTAAATTTTTTTATTGTGTATTCCATTGGCAGCCCTTGAAACCCACCCAAATTCTCTACAAGTTTTTATAATAAACCAACACCAAATCCCGGAACCCAGAAAAGGGTAGTGAAATTCACCGACAAACCCAAGATCACTTTAAAAATAAAACACATAATGAAGCACCCAAAAACAAGGCGCACTCACTATGAATTTACCAGAGTATAATTAATTTTCACCATAGAAGCTCACACAGAAAACTTGACAAAGCTTTATTAGAGAAAGACCCAGAGGAGAAAATGTAGGAAATAGAATTTACCGCAACTCTAAGATTTCCTAAAACCATCCCCAAGAATTCGATGAAACTCGGCCATTGAAACCCTGCACTTGTTGAAGAAGATTCGAGAAAAAATTGCATAAAATAAAAGTGACAGGTGCTTTATAATCAATGCAAAGCAGTAATAGAGTGTGAATGCATTTAGTTTGAATGAAATTTCACACGTATGGGAAGCCGCATAACAATACATGATTATAGTTTGTAGCAAAGGCCCATTTTATTTCATAATTCGCCTTACATCGGCAAAATACGACCAGCGCTAGCGGTTGTGATTTAACATCACTATTACAAACTATACATAAATCCTTCATGCAAATAACACGTGCCAACTGAAGTTTTCACTAGGAATGAAGAGTAATGATTTATTTGCAAACTAAGGAGTCTTGAAACATGGAAAATCCTACCTCCAGCATGCATGGTACTAAAACTCCTCCAACTATAATGCCACCTCAGAATAAGGTCCAAATCACATGCCTTAGTCTGACTCCTTCAGCCTCTTTAGAATATATCCATCTCACTTGTACGAAACATGCCTATGTCAACCTTCAATAGACATGCCTCCGTCATGTTGGAAATAGGTTGCCATTAAATTGCAAATCCTAAACATTAATTATTTCATGTATCTCCTTGTTTCTTGGACTGTGTTCAATAACACTAAGATTAAGATGAGATTAATATTTGGATGAAATAAATCACGAAATTGACATTTGTATTTATTCCTAAATAATAGGAGCATGTGGGTGCACACATGGTAAGGTGAAACTCACCTTGTGTCTAGTTAACTATACAGAGTAATGTTTAGTTAACACTTTTGAATGCATGTAAAGATCCTAGGAGTTAGGATTTGATGTTTGCATGCTTGAAGTTCAGTTAAGTTTAGTTCAGATCAGTTCAGTTTAGTTCAGTTCAGAATCAGTTTAGTTCAGTTCAGTTCAGTTCAGTTCAGTTCAGTTCAGTTATCTTCAGTTGCATGCAAGTACATGTTGCATGCATGTTAGTTATTTTGAGTTGCATGTAGTTAGCTTCAGTTAACTTGGAATGCATGGCTAATAACATTGAGTTGTATGATAGATAACAGGGACTACCTCCAGTTAACAAGGGATGACCATTCTTTGGGAACGGTGTTGAGTAAATGTTTCAGTTAACAAGAAATCACTTGGAGCCAACTTGGGCACCCAAGATGCTTTCTTGGAATTAACTCCAATGCATGATAAGATATTTTTGAAGGCTCTGTTAAGTGGGACCCTCTTTTTGGCGCCATCTTTGAGGAAGAGCTTTGTAATTATCACCGAAGTGAAGGATGAGTTGTAGCTTTAGTTTGGGATGCCCAAATGGGTAAAGCACATGTTCTAAGCTTTGGTCTTCACGGTAGAACTCAACTTGAAGCAATATGGCGTACCTTTTCAAGGGCTTGAGCTTGTGCATTGTAATTATCACCATTTGGAGATTACAAGGTTGCATATTGTCTATATATCTCATTCAAGTTGAATAGAGTTTGAGATTGGTTATTGCAGGTGTGAAGAAGATTGGTAAAGATAGAAGAAGCATTCTCAAGCAAGAATTGGAGCTATTGTAATTCAGAGTTTGAATAATAGAATAATTCTTGGTGGAGTTTTTTCCCGAAAGGGTTTCTCCACGGTATATCTTGTGTGATCCTTCTATTATCCTGTCTAGTTCTTCTTAATAATTCTCTCTACATTCTACAACAGTAAAATGGATTAATCAAGATAATCATCCACAAAGAATATATGTAACAAAGAAAAGACTTACTTAGAACAGAAATATTAAAGTTTTACAGAGTATTAAGCTAAGAAAACACCTCATTTTTCAACATTTGGTATCAGAGCTAGGTTGGGTAGAGTATTGGGATGCCTTTCTCTTAAAATATTGGAGCTTTTTGGGCTTAGTGGGAGCTTTTATTATTTTTGCTATTTCTGATTTTGAAAAAATAAGTTTGTTATAGAGGTCATTGAGAGCTTGGATTCACAGGTTTGGTGTGAGCTTATGACAGAAATGGGGTTTTGATTATGTGCATCATGATGCCATGGGATTGCTCAGTATCACAGTTCAGTGGGAGAATTTGGCAATGATGTGGATCCTTGGTTGTAGGATGGTTTTGTTATTATGTCGTGGTATACTCTTGATTAGTGGTTTAGAGTTGTGGCATAATACATGTTATGATAATTATGATCATGAGGAAATATCTAAAATTCCATATACTTTTGAAAGTGATGGTTTGATGTTTATCCTGTTGCCATGTATAGCTCGGTATCACAGTTCAGTGGGAGCTTTGGTAGGATTTAGTGATCTTCATGAAGAAGATGGTAGTCATGATGCCATGTGTGACTCAGTACCACGGTTCAGTGGGAGTTGTTGGAAGTGACTTGGATGCATCATTGGTAAGGTTATCTCTGTGTGATTAGAGATATGGTTTCCTGGTTTAGAGTATATTTGTTATGGATGGCATGGTTTACTCTTGATACTAGTTTAGAGTTTGGCATATTTACATGGTTCTCTTGAGACTAAGATGTATAAGTATGTTATGATGCATGTGATCTCCTAAGAGGAGATGGTTAGATCATGGATGTCATGTTTATGTTCCTGATTCATGATTGGAGTTTTGACAATGATCTTGTGTGTTTCTCTTAAGTATTGGGTACATTAATCATTTGTTTGATTACTTCATGAAAGTGTTGTGTTGCATTTGGAGTTTGGCATGGATTGGTTGGTTACAGGTCCTCATGGATACTTGGAGAAATAGGTGAGGCTGGAATTCTCTTGTGGTAAGAGACATTTGTTGGAATGGTTACTTGTGAGAAAAGTTTTTCAACAGAAAAGACCGAGGAGTCTACACCTTGGTTGAATGTAAATTCAACACACTCGGTGGTTTAGCATGCCTCTAAAGAGGTGGTTTGGTTACAGAGGCTTGGGAAAGGTAATGGTTTGGTTGATAATGGGAAGGTATTAATTGAGAAAGTTAACACTTTAATTAATGTTCCAGATTATCTTATGAAACCATATATATAAGTTCTCTTGGTTTTAATCATTTGCTTGGAAGCTTCATGATTATGCAGGTTGCATTTGAAGTTAGCATGGATTGATTAGTTGGTGCAAGAAGGCCATTGGCTTTGAGACTTGTACTTGTTTTATTATTCCTTGTTTAGAATAATTGTAATGTATAATGTCAAGTGGGAGAATGTTGGAAATAGGTTGCCATTAAATTGCAAATCCTAAACATTAATTATTTCATGTATCTCCTTATTTGTTGGAATGTGTTCAACAACACTAAGATTAAGATGAGATTAATATTTGGATGAAATAAATCATGAAATTGACATTTGTATGTATTCCTAAATAATAGGAGCATGTGGGTGCACACATGGTAAGGTGAAACTCAACTTGTGTCCAGTTAACTATACAGAGTAACAGTTAACACTTCTGAATGCATGTAAAGATCCTAGGAGTTAGGATTTGATGTTTGCATTCTTGAAGTTCAGTTAAGTTTAGTTCAGTTCAGTTCAGTTTAGTTCAGAATCAGTTTAGTTTAGTTCAGTTCAATTCAGTTCAATTCAGTTCATTTCAGTTCAGTTCAGTTATCTTCAGTTGCATGCAAGTGCATGTTGCATGCATGTTAGTTATTTTGAGTTGCATGTAGTTAGCTTCAGTTAACTTGGAATGCATGGCTAATAACATTGAGTTGTATGACAGATAATAGGGACTACCTCCAGTTAACAAAGGATGACCATTCTTTGGGAATGGTGTTGAGTAAATGTTTAGTTAACAAGAAATCACTTGAGCCAACTTGGGCACCAAGATGCTTTCTTGGAATTAACTCCAATGCATGATAAGATATTTTTGAAGGCTCTATTAAGTGGGACCCTCTTTTGGGCGCCATCTTTGAGGAAGAGCTTTGTAATTATCACCGAAGTGAAGGATGAGTTGTAGCTTTAGTTTGGGACGCCCAAATGGGTAAAGCACATGTTCTAAGCTTTGGTCTTCACGGTAGAACTCAACTTGAAGCAATATGCACCTTTTCAAGGGCTTGAGCTTGTGCATTGTAATTATCACCATTTGGAGATTACAAGGTTGCATATTGTCTATATATCTCATTCAAGTTGAATTGAGTTTTGAGATTGGTTATTGCAGGTGTGAAGAAGATTGGTAAAGACAAAAGAAGCATTCTCAAGCAAGAATTGGAGCTATTGTAATTCAGAGTTTGAATAATAGAATAATTCTTGGTGGAGTTTTTTCCCGAAAGGGTTTCTCCACGGTATATCTTGTGTGATCCTTCTATTATCCTGTCTAGTTCTTCTTAATAATTCTCTCTACATTCTACAACAGTAAAATGGATTAATCAAGATAATCACCCACAAAGAAATCCTTCAAAATTTATTGTTAACAATGCTCCTTCATGATCGTAAAATCCTAGGCATCGAAGAAGATTAGAGAAAATATACAAAACAATTAAATATGTTATGATTCATTGAAATGTAAAATTTCAATAGCATGACCCCTACAACCAACATAAAAATTCATTAGAAAAAGAGATATCCAGGTTATGAAAACCTGCTTTTCTCAAGATTGATTAAATCTTGGAGTGGTTCATTGCACAAGGTTGACTTCAACCCATAAGATATTTCACTCACTTGCTGCTCACAACTAAGACTCACAAGATGATCAGCCACATGATTTCCTTATCTATAAATGTGATTCAATTCAAAAGATTCTAGAGAATTGAGTAATCCCCAAACTTGGTCCAAAACATATTGCAACTTCCAATATGAAGAACCTCTGAGCCTACTGTATACCTTGGAATTTCCTACCATTCTAAGTGTGCAAAATAACTAAGAAACATGAAAGACAAAACACCAAGGACACCTCAAGATTAGCCAAAAGAGAGTTACAACGAAAAAGAATGCAAATAAAATGAAACACAAACACTTTTACCTCCCTTGTTGTTGAAACTTCTTTGATTGGCCCTTGCTTGGATTGGTTGTGTGCTCCTTAGATGATTGTTTGAATGTCTATAATGCAAGCTTCAATATGCAAAATGATGGACAAAGATGGTTGAATGATTGAAAAAGGCTTGGACAGCATGTAGTTATGAGAGTGCAAAGTGTTGAGAATGCAAAATGACAGCATAAGGGTGCAAGATAGCTAAGTGTTGTAAATGCCCTTGAGGAGGGGGTATTTATAGAGAATTTAATTCTCTAGAGAATTCAACAGTTTGAATGCATCCAACAAGGCTAAGATGAAGGGCTATGGTGGGTTGAGAACCCACAAGCCCTCACATCTTGACATGTGGAGGGTGAAGTGGCAAGAAATGGTTATGTGTACATGAGGTGGAAAAGGTACATGATGTGGAAGAAGGACATTTGCACCTTGGGGATGAGAAGGGATTTCTTCAGGAAATTTTAGAATTCCTCAAAAATCTACATGGGAAAAGGAAAGGTGGTTGGGGGATAAATGTGAATTAAAAATTCACATTCATAAGATGACCTAGAGGATAAAAGGTGGGCTCCAAAAAGGTGGGACTTGGTCACATGTGGAGATTGTGACAAGTCCAAGGTTCTAGAAGCCTTGGGAGAATGGAATGTGAATTAAAAATTCACATTTAAAGGAGGGGAATCTAGAGCAAATAAATGTGAATTAAAAATTCACATAGAAAAGGGGGTTGACATCAAAAAGGAAAAAAAGGAAGAATTGACCAAAAAGAGGTGCTAAATTTAGTTAATGATTTTGGTTAAGGTTGTGCAAATATTGGATTAAGTTAATTAACAGAAGGTTAGAGGCAAGTGGCAAATGTTGGAGGATGTGACAAGGAGAGAGAAAGTGAGGAATTTTAAATTGATTTTTAAATCAAAAAGAGGCAGAATGACTAAATTAAATAAATTAGTCTATTTATTTAATTTAGAGAGGAATAAGGGTAAACGATAAAGTATTAATTATTAAATTAAGTACTTTATGGGACAAAGGTGTAATATTAATTTAATAAATTAATATTAATATGATAGACGTGAATGCCACAAATTTAATCATATGGAAGTGATTAAATTTAGGTGTCTACATTTTGCCCCTCTTCGAAATATTGTTGAAATAACAATGTTTCGAAGAAAAGTGAATGTCGAGGATGAAGAAAGAAATGAGGATTGATGCCCCAGCCTGACGAAGAAGAAAGGGGATGCCCCAATGCCTGGTTTGAAATGGATGGAAGGACATGGTAGGGTATGCCCCTTCGAGAGGGCGGTTGGGGAAGAAAGGAGGGGCCCCAGACGACGTCTCGATAAAAAGAAATGGAGGGGACCGTTGGATAGAGGGTGAAAAATTAAGCAAGTTTTCCTTTTGAACGGAGTGGATTGGACGTACGGTTTGCGAATGGCGGCCCCGGGAAGTTTGGAATTAGTTGGGGGAATAAAAAGGTAAATAAAAGGGAAAAAATACCTTTTTTGGAGGGAGGGGTTAAAAGGTAATTTGAAAAATTACCTGGCTCACTTGCACTGTAGTAGCTGAGCGGAAGAGTGGAGAGGAGAGAAAAAACGAGGGAGACGATGCCGACAGACAACGACACCGCGATCGTGCACCGGGCGGATGGAGTACGGGCAATGTACCGCGAGGGCACAGGCGGACAGCAGGTGAGTTAAAAACAAAACCCTTTTGTGATTTTACTTAATTTTCACCAAAAAATAAATTTAAAAAAATGTGGGTTTTGTCATGGACTCCGCAAAATA
>VDFB02007306.1:0-85947 GCA_007258455.2 Sequoia sempervirens | reverse complement strand
TATTGCATCACCAAGCACTAGAGATCCAAAGGCTTCAAATGGAAAAAGGAAAGAAACCAAAATAGAAGGATTCCAACTTCAATGAGCAAGCCAAGGAATCACAATCACATGATACCTCAAATTCTTCTTTCTCTTCTAAGAGGGACTTATCTTAAGAAGAATCAACCAAAATATGCATATTGCACAAAGAAAAGACATGATGAGCATCAATGTTATGCAAAGTAGATAGATGAACTAAAGAATATTCTATAGAAGAACAATATTAGTTTCCTCCATCTTCTTCACACACTACAAAACCATCACAATTAGGTTTATCCATCATGAAACATAGAGTAGACAAGATGAAAGGCTATGATCTCTTTGCATCCACCAATATTTATTTCAATAGATGGATTCTTGATTCAAGATCCTCACACCACATGAATGCATCTTTGGCTATGTTCTCTTGATATGAGCATTACACATTATCAAATATTTTGAAGGAGAATAGTGCTTATATGAGTGTTACTGGGAAAGGATCCATAAATGTTGATGATGACACATTTCATGATGTGCTTTGTGTCCCTTGATTATCATCCAATATCCTTTCCATCTATCAAATTGCAAATAGTGGAATAGGTAAGATCGTAGAGTTCACACCTGATTCAATGCTTATCAAAGACCTACACAATATAGAGATACTTGTAGTTGGGGTGACAAATCATGCCTCTTGATTGTATGCCTTCTCTCATTCTTCTCTAGATGACCTAACACTACCATTGACTAGTCCTCACTATCATACATCTAGAATTTTTTAGATATATGAGGAGAAGTTTGGTCACTTGAATCTATGCGTGCTTCCATTGTCCACTTTGGTTCATGAGACTTGTGTTGAGCTTCCTCCTCCTACACCTCCTTCATCTTCAAATATTAGTTCTTTTCAATAGGATGTTTTCAATCTATCAGTTTCAACTTTGTTGGATGACTACTTACCGGACATAGCAAAGTTATTTGTTAAGTCTTATATTGCATATATTATGAGAAACCTTGAGGATATTCACATCCTCTTTAATGATATATATGGCCCACAAGTCATCACATCAGCATTACCTTTGGAGGTTTTCCTACAAGAATCTTCATAGTTGTTTGGTTTTACTTCATTTGATTCAAACATGTGGACCCTTGAGCATTCTTCCATGGCATCCATCATGAGACCGTTTCTCTTGAAAGAGTTTATTCTTCATGCACCATTGGATGTGTTTCTTCCTAAGGGGAGGAACAATGTTTTTCATTTTTGGATTATCATTAGAATCCTTTTTTGAGTGTTCACTTTTGGTAGAGGAACTTCTTCCTTTTAGGAGGAATCATTATGTCATCCTTTCTCTCCTATTGAGGGATCTTGATTATACATATGTGATCGAAGCAACACTTGGGAGGACATTTTGAGTCATACATTCTTTATCACATGTATGATCTCATTTATTTTATCTCTTTTGGAGATGAGATTTTTCCATGAGGTTTTCTCTTTTTCTCCACTTATGAGAGATTTCAGTTGCTTGTTCATGGGTAGCTCATCAAGCTTTGCAATTGGGACTCATTCTACATTTCTTGTAGCTTCTTTTATTAGTTGTTCAGTTTGTCCCTAGGTTGATCTTAAAGGGGGTTGTTGGAGTAAATAAGTTATTATTTGATAATTAATTAATCATCAATTAATTATTAGATTTTTTTTACTTTAATTATTTAAGTTAAATTTAAGAGTTACTTTTTTATATTAGATTAAACTAAATGTAGGACGAGTTGTCTCATTGCATGAGATTAAGACACTTGTCACAATATAATCAAATCCTCATGTCTAGGGTTTCTTTTTTGTGCTTTATAAGCATTCACCTTCATTGTAATCATTCATTAAGGTAAATTGCATCAATAAAAATTTTCAGGTTGTTGAGCACACAATCTGACTTTGATCTCTCCTTTGTGATAGGATATTTTTTACAAGTGATATATATATATATATATATATATATATATATATATATCCTTTGAATTGAATACCCAAGACAAAGTTGGTAGTTTTCAAAACCATCTTTTATCATTAGCATGCTATAAAGTGCTAACATTTTACAGGTTATAAAATTAATTAAAAAAATCCACAAAATTCAAGCATGTTATAACACATGTTACGACTTGTAGTGGTTCAACCGAGACTTAATCAATACCAAGTCATGATGCTAGTACATTATAATATGCTTGTGTTATATACTATTTAAAAAAAAAAAAAAAATTAATCATACTTTTGTCCTAGTCTTTATGCACATGCCTTATAATTTATTTAAAGAGTGAATGTTTTACTCTCAAAGAATCCTCTATCTTCACTAAGTTACCTTATATTGCAACTATGATAACCTTTATCTCATTTACCTTAAGGATGTAAGTACATGTATATATGAACATGAATGATACTTCAAAAAGAATTAATAGCTTTTTATTTTCAACTAATAATTTATTAAGTCTTCTCCCATATCTTTCACATAGAAACAAAATCAAATTAATTTTTTTTTTTCACATCTTTGTGCGATCTCAAACCGCGTCTTCCGGTCTAACACCTTATCGCTTCTTCGGATTTTCTAATTTAACGCAATGAACGTACATTTCCCGACTGGTGCCGTGGATCGCACTTGAATGAATTCAAAACTAAAAACTTTTTCGCGTCAATAATTTCAATTGTCCATATGTAAGAGATAAGTATAAGAGGGGACACAGTGGCTCCACCATTATTATACTTCGATATTCTATGTACGCGGGGGAAAATCTGAATTGGGAGAACATCTGAACAACAAGTGGGCAAATTGGCACTCAAGTTGTTTATATATTATTCGCCTCTGGTAGAGGAGAGTAGTTGTTCTCTAAGACTTCCGGTAAGTCAAGTCTTTTGTGGCGTTTCAGATGGGCAAAAGACTTGATATCGATCCGAGTGGAAGAGACCCGTCCAACGAACGTGAACTTCACGAAGACTGATTTTTTCATGGCCGGACAAAATTGTCAAAATTGAAATCATTAATGTGGAAATTAAGAGAGTATTTATTGCGACTTTGAATTTATTTATTTATCAAAGTCTTATCAAAGTTTAAGTAATTAAACTTAAGAGTAAAACTAAAAATCATCTGTGAAAGAAATATGTAGTATGTGTTTCTATTTTGACACTTGATTTGAGATGAACATTTGTGCCTTTTTTGTATTACTTTGTAGTTTTTTAATAAGTTTGTATTTTGTAAAATTTATTATTAATTATGTGTTTTTTAAGTTTTTATGTGTTTCTTGGTTTCTATTTGGTTAAATTTTTTTGGAGAATGATTCAAGTGAGTTCTATTGTTAATCTTTTGGTTTATGTGTAAAACCTCCAATGTTGTTGCTCTACCAAGCTTCAAATCTATAATCATTGTGGCTTGGTTCTAAAATATCCAAGTCTTTGTTTTCTTCGTGTATGATTTTGTTTTATTTGAGTATTGACTTGAAGCTTAGTAGAAGATTTTGTATTCTCTCCATGTTCTTTTGTTCTATTTGAGTTTTGACTTGCAATATTGACAATGCCCTATTATTCAAATGCACTCTTCATGTTTATATAGTGACTAACTACCAAGATTCTTATTGGTTCACTAGCCCTACTCAGCGATATATGTATTTTCCTTTTCTAGAAAAGGGTCATAGTCATCAATGCATTTGGACAAATGCAATCATTGATTAGCTCTAGAACACAAAGGGAGTTACATGAATCAAAATGTGTCATTGGACATTTCACAAAAACATGAGAAAAAAGAGAATGTAACTTGTGTGGTACTATTTTTCCCATAATCATTGATCTTGATTGATGAATGCGCTCCATTAGATCCTATAATAATTAAATGTTTTAGTGGCATAGCTTAAAAAACACCCAACATTCAATTAGATATTTGGGTTGATGTGCCCAATTTTCATTAGTCAAAAAAATGTACATGGGTGCCAACATGGGGCCTATGCCAGAATGTGTTGGTTGCAATTTTCCAGGTGGCCTTATAATTGATTTTTTTGTATGCTTGCATGATTATTTAGCATAGGTTCAAATAGGAGCATACATTATTTTAGCAAGATTACATGTTCAAATAGTTAAATGCATCCACCTACATCTCTGGACATAGCATTCCATCACTAGCCATTGATATTAAACTAATCAAATCAAATAATCTTATTTATGATATGAAACAAACCTAATAGTATAGATATACATGAGATGAATACTATTAATGTATACATGTATTAATGTATCTTCACCTCATTTTTTGGAGAGTGAATGTGTGGGTGACTCATGTGAGCCAATGTCATATGTATTGATGAAACACTAAAATGTGGTCATACATAACAATTATGGTGGGGTTTTTTGAGATACACATTTTAATCTATGCGTTCTTGCAAATTATATTTAACAGAGAATGATTTCCATGAGCTATGTAATAATATTATGGGCCACAATTTTAATTTTATAAAAATAGGTGGCCAACTCAAATGGATATAAAAGGTGAGGATCTAGTAGATTGAAACCCTATGTAGTAAAATGATGAAGGTATTAGGCTCCCTTATTCTATTCTCAAAGGCATGGCTAGTGCCCTAAGTTTCTTCATATTATTAGAAATAGGTGACCTGTTTAATTCTTATCGCATTATAAATAAGCAAAAAAAGGTATGGGCCTTCACATTTCTCTCATCTATTTCATCCCTAGCCATTGATTGGTTAAATCAGTTGTGACCCTTTGAGGAAATTCATTTTATTTGATAGGTTTGGTTGAACAACTATGTAGCCCAACCATTGCATGATGGAAACGTGGCATCTACATAGCAAAGCGGGTTCAACCCAACAAAATTTGACCAAAACCCCATTCACAAAAGGATAAGTTTTAAATTTTATACTTGTCCCGGTTCAAGCCAACCATTGTATTTGAATTAAAAAATTCTCACTTCTAATAGATTTCACACATGCAAATTATTTCTAAGAAAAATGAGAGATATTGTTGCATAGATTTCATATTATATATTTTAATTCTATTTAGTATTTATTTTTAAATTTTGATGACTAGTGGATCTTTATATTAAAAATTGAGGTTGTCTCCTTTAACAAACAAAGATATTTTTTTTAGACTAAGAATTCATTGTAATAGAGGAGTAAATCTTTAGACAACCCATCAAAACACTATTTTCAATTCATGTAACCTTTAAAAAAAGGGTAAGTGCAAGAAGTTGAGTCCATGAAGTGTGGAAGTTTTTGCCTTAGCAAAAAAAATAAAATCGGCATTGCAAAAATGGGATCCCGAGCCTAAATTAAAAACGGGATCCCACTTTTTAAAAAATTGAGATCCCATTTTGGAAATTTCGTTTTGAAAATTTTCCAAAACGGAAATTTCAAAATGGAAAGTTTAAAAACGGGATCGATTTGAAAATTTTCCATTTTTAGAAATTTCTGTTTTTGGAAAAAAAACGGGATCCCGTTTTAAAATTCCAAAAATGGAAATTTCCATTTTTGGCAATTTTGAAAACGGGATTCGTTTTAAATAACAGGATCCCATTTTGTAGAACCAAAACGAGATCCCGTTTCCAAAACAAAAAAATTGGGTTTTCTTTGTGGGAAGGTTTTTGCCTTGTATTTTGGTTCAGGAAAAGCATTGGGAATTTGAACCTAGGCCTTCAACTTGGTTTGACCTGCAAGTTGAAGGTCTTAACAATGTCAGAGAAAAATACAAAGTTTGGACATATGGCTGACAACTTTTTTTGCATAATTTTTTGACGAAATTAAAACCCATTTTAGATGAGACAATGTAGATTCCAAATATGTAATTTTATTTACAATTGGATTATTTTTTCTATTTTTCAATTAATTTATGATGAAACTGGTCCATAAACTTTAAATATCAGGGTTTTTTAATATTTTAATAACTTTTGATCAACATAACATTTTGACGAATGGATTGCACAAGAACAAACTTCAGACAATTCTTTTCAATTTAAAAAAATAAATTAAAAATGATTAGTTAAGGTCATCTTATGCATGTCGTACACGACGATTTTTCAAAACGACAAATATGCCTAATAAAAAATTACAAAAAAATTATCGAGAACAAGCTTCAGTGAGTCACAAATCTTTTCCAAAAAGGATTTAGAAAAATACGATAATTTAGGTCAAAATATGGATGTTGTACACGTGCATGGTATGGTAAAAAAAAGTGACTTTTAAACAGTGGTTTTTAGAAACACCTATTGAAACTCAATTTGTACAATCTGGGTATTGAAATAAATTATATATTTGGAAACTAGACTCTGAGTACTACATTTTATGATAAATGATTTTTTCGAAGATTTCATCTCTAAGTGCTTCAAATTTTAAGGTCAAATGTGTCAAATGCTGAAAATCAGGGAAAACACTTCCACTTTTTGGCCAAAAAGTGGACTCAACTTCTTGCCAACACCCAAAAATATTATAAAATAATTATTAAATATCAAAATTCATTTTTTCTTGATCACTAATTTGTAGGATCTTACATTGTTTGTTTAATTAGAAAAATGGAGCGAAGAACCAACAAATGGGCAGATGAAGCAAATGAGGACCTTCCCTTGGTGAATGCTAGGGTGAACAAAATGCTGGAGCAACCCGAGCGATGGAGAAATATTAGGAAAACATAGAACAGAGCATGAAATTATCAACAAGGAGATCCCAATGATATGGCGAGTGAAAATGGTAGAGGAAGAGGTAGAAAGACCCTGAATCGAGGCTTGCCAGATCAAGAGGGAATGAGGAGGAATCTTGAAAGTATTTGGAATTTGGGTGGAAGGTAGGGAAGGGAGGGTGAAAAAATAATTCATGATGCTAGAATTAGCAATACCAGGGATCATAGGTTTGATAGCAAGAGGTCGAGGGCATGGTATGGTTCATATGGGCCCAAAAGGGTAAATTCCCCACTAGTTGGAATGGGGAGCAAAGAGCGAAGCAAAGGAAAAGATTTGGTTGGAGGTAGGACCACCAAAATGTTAGAAAGGATAGAGAGGATAAATCATGGGATACCCTAGCTAGTGGGACAATTTCCAAGACAAAGGATGGAAGGAAGGTGGACCATCGAGAGTGGGAGAAGCTTCTGTGGTGGCCACACAACCTATAAACCCTATTTTCCTTGGTTAGTGCATTTCCTTTTATCTGCAAAATGAGCAATTACATAATATGGTAGTCAAAATAAGAGAAGTGGTTTTCTTTATGAATTAGGGAGAGTCGTCAGCATACTAATGGATTAGGACTTGGTGTGATGAGAATTGGGGAAGGGAGGTAGATTTGAAAACAATGTCAAAGGGTTTTTCTCTAGTTGAATGTTCAGATGCTAGACAATCAAGGGCGGGAGAAGCTTCCATGGTGGCCACACAACCTGCAAACCCTAACCAGCTTGGAAAGTGCATTTCCTTTTATCTAGAAATGAGGAATTAGATAGTCAAAATGAGAGAAGTGGCTTTATTTATGAATTGGGGGGGGAAGTGGTCAACATACCAACGAATTAGGGCTTGGTGTGATGAGAATTTGGGCAGGGAGCTAGATTTTAAAACAATTCCAAACAATTTATTTTTGGTTGAATGTCCAGATGCCAAACAAAAGAGGAAAGAATTCAATATTAGGCCCTCTTGAATGGGGGGAATGAGATTTTCATTAAAGATTGGATGCCCAAATTTGACCCATGGAAAATAGGAAATTGAGGAAATTCTAATGTGGATAAGATTATATTTAACCTACCTTTTGAGTATTGGAACACAAAAACTCTAGAGATCATAGGAAATAATTTGGGAACCTTTGTGGAAGTGAAGGAGAGTATGGAGGACAAAACCTATGGGACGTACACTAGGATTGCATCAAAGCAAAGCCAATTCCACTAATTCTTGATGAGATCAAAATTATAACTAAGGCATTTGGAGACAAAAAGGAAGACATGAGGATATGTTAGTTCTATGTCCTATGTGCAAATCAAAAGGGCATGGAGGGAAACATTGCAAGAGGGGGGAAGATGTGCATATAGGGAAAAATCAGAAATGTAAGGAGAAAGTGAGTTCAAAAAATGTAGATGTAGCAAGGTGTGAGGAAGGAAGTATAGAAAGCTCAGGTGAGCCAAGAAATTAGTGGAAAGAGGTGTTAGAAAAGATGGAGACAATGGGATTGGAAGGTTGAAATGAAGGAATTTTTGAACTGGGGGTAGATTCAAAAAGGGGGTTGGAGACCCAAAAAAATTCACAAGAGTGGGATAAGAAAAGCTAGATGAATTAAAAAATTCTCACTTCTAATAGATTTCACACATACAAATTATTTTTAAGAAAAATGAGAGATATTGTTGCATAGATTTCATGTCATATTTTAATTTTGTTTAGTATTTATTTTTAAATTTCGATGACTAGTGGATCTTTATATTCAAAGTTGAGGTTGTCCCCTTTAACAAACAAAGAGATTTTTTTTCAGACTAAGAATATTCATTATAATAGCAGAATAAATCTTTAGACAACAAATCAAAACTCTCTATTTTCAATTCATACAACTTTAAAAAAAATAATATAAAATAATTATTAAATATCAAACTTCATTTTTTCTTGATCACTAATTTGAAGGATCTTGGGTATGTGCAAGATCATAATGGGAAAAACAGGCCCTTAAGTGGCAAAAAATTTAGAAAAATCAGAGTTAGACAGCTTGACATAAAAAATTGAATAAGTTACCTATATTATTTCAAAAATATGTAAGAATAGACTCTGTAGAAAATTAAATGTAGTTTCTAAACTACTAGGTTTATTTAAAATATATATATATATATTTGGTGAAAATTTGAAATTTCAATGCAGTAGTACTTAAATTTTATTGAAAAATAAGAAGTAGGTGTCTGTCTGACCACCCTAACCACAATAAAATGATAATATTTTTTTATAAGATTTTAGATATAAGTAGAGGAATCATGTCCCGATGTGATGCATATTTTTTTATAATTTTTTTCCAAGTAAATAATTAATTATGATTTTTTTATTGCAACTTTTAAAAAATATAAAAACTCGTATGTCTAACCACCTTAACTTGGTCAAAACTTCATGAAATTCAATTCTTTCTTTTTTAATTTTATAGTATGCGAAGCATAGAATGTGACACATAGATGTTTTTCAATCAACCTATCAATCAGGACTTTAGTCATAATTCAAATAGAAAATGAATAATAATTATTTATTAAATTCAAAGCAAAGCATAATTTATATTTGTGGAAAGTTGAGAATATCCTTTAAAAACCCTATTTATTTCATCAATTTTGGGTAGAAAAAAAGTCATAAGCCACATACCCTACAAATACCCATCATATTGCGACTTTTTGGCCCATCAAGATCCTACACATAACCTCTTAAATTATTTGTATAATTAGAAAAATGGAGCGAAGAACCAACAAATGGGCAGACAAAGCAAATGAGAACCTGCCCTTGGTGAATGCTAGGGTGAACAAAATTTTGGAGCAACCCAAGTGATGGAGAAATACTTGGAAAACATAGAACAAAGCATGGAATTATCAATAGGGGGATCCCAACAATATGGTGAGTGAAAATGGAAGAGGAAGTGGCAAAAAGACCCTGAATCAAGGCCCGCCAAATCAAGAGGGAATGAAGAGGAATCCTGAAAGTATTTGGAATGTGGGTGGAAGGCAGGGAAGGGAGGGGGAAAAAATAATTCATGATGCTAGAATTGGCAACACCAAGGATCATAGGTTTGATAGCAAGAGGTCAAGGGCATGGTATGGTTCGTACGACCATGTTAGGATTTTTGATTGCACAGAAAAACACACATAACTGCTGCTCTATTTCCCCAAAACAGAGGAATACAAATGCAGAATAAACTACCAAAACAAGGAGACAAATCTGGGCATGCAATATTTTCCTTTTGTATTTAAAATATTCTGGAAATGACAATACAGGAAAGATTAAACATAAACTACCGAAAGCTAATTCTAAGCTATGAATCACAATCTATTGGGAGCAACCAGCTACTCAAACAAAAACATATAATTTCAGGAGCTACTAGGAGATTTCCACAATCCATAATAATCTGAGAAGCATATTTCTGGATTAGATTGTGTAATCTGAGAAGCATAATAAAAAGCTTACACAATCTAATCCAGAAATATGCTTCTCAGCTACTAGGAGCTCAACTGATAAGAGCTACGTAGAGCTCTTTAGGAGCAATCTCTACTCACACACAAAATAAACAACTGGTGTTGTTCGGGAGCTTTCAGAAGCTCACACAGAAAACATTCTCTAAATCACACAAAGAACAAAGAACATTCCCTTTAGACTGCTACTGCTTAGGAATTCAACATTCTCTAGATTTTTGACTGACTAAATAATGTTTCCTTCATTCTTTTTTTGTCTTTCAACTCATTCCCTCTCAATTTTGAAATCACCTACCAGCATTGAATTGGAATTAAAAAAATCCTAACTTCATTAATTCCTTCTGCAAACTTCAGGTGCACATTGAGAGCAACTGGGAAAGGCAATCCCCAAAACAATCTCTTAGCTGCAGACATTGAATGCCCCTTATAGGTAGGTGGCAATGGGAAGAGGCTCAGGCGCATTTAATTTTCCAACACCCCCCCTTGATCCTGAGCCGAAAAAACAAGATCAATCCATATCCACATCAACAATGCCCAATCTAGTTCTCAGACGCTCAAAATTGTCCTTGCTCAAAGGCTTGGTGAATATGTCTGCTAGCTGCTACTCAAACTTGAAAAAATGCCATTTTAATTTCACCATTCTCAACCAATTTTATGATAAATGATACCTGATTTCAATGTGCTTACTTGGGTGATCCCATAATAGTGGTTTACAATTTTTTGCCAAACTGGACACTGAAATTATTATTTTTAACTAAATCTTCACATTCGGGCACCTATAGCGGCTAAACTGTGAGGAATTTGAAGATGGCACAAACTAGAGTCTCATCAAATTTTGTCTGTATATTCTAAAAATACTTTTTTTCAGAATTTTTGTAATCAAATTTTACTTCTTTTTCCATCTCCCACGAAAATAGATTTTTTTTAGAAAATAACATTTTCAAAAAGTGACGCACATGGTATAACACATTACTTTTTTTCCATGAAGGATAAAATTCTAATTCTTTCAAATTTAGATTTGTAACTCTGATATCTAGTGCTTCCACTTAGTTAGATAGTTTTTTATTGAATATTTTTTCCTTAATCAAGTTTCAAAGTCAAATGAATTACAATTGCTAACGGTAACTTTTTTGTATATGTCAAAATTTTATTTTATTTTTGTTGGATCAAGGACTTCAATATCTAGTGCACTCATATTTTTCAATTTTTTGATAATCTTCTATTTTTCCACATGTGAAGAACAAAGAAATTCATTTTCATGAAAACCCTATGTTTAATAAAACTTAAAAACATTAACAAAAACACATATTAAAATTATATTAATTGATAGATTTTTTGAGGAATACCATAATCATTTGAAATAAATTTTAAATTAATTCATTTGATCCCCCAAAATCTAAATCAAAAGTGATTTTTTATCAGCATTTTGATAGGTGTAAAGGAGACGCATTTATAGGTATGGTTTAAAACTAGCAAGGTTCTATCCAAGGGGGTTGGATCTAAGGTGATTTGATCAAACCCTCTTCAATTGGAATCCTTAAAGTGGAACTTTTAAGGCTTAAATCATTATTATTTCTAAAAATATGTGATTTCAGCTAGAAAATTCGTTCCTCTCAGGAATTGTAAACCAATATTATGACAGCACCCACTTCCTCCATGAAACAAATGATTTTTCGTCAAAGCTATCTATGAAACATTGTCACAAAAAATTAGTGTTCCATCCTCTTGTTTTTCTCTCAAATCTGCTAAGATTCTTCTCAGCCAAATAGCTTGACATGTTGCTGCATTTGCTGATATATAGTTAGCCTCTGTTGTAGATAGGGAAACAATGGGTTGCTTCTTGGAAGCCCATGAGATGACTCCTGGACCCAAATGAAACACATAGCCTGATTTTCTCTTCCTATCATCAAAACTTCCTACCCAATCATAGTTTGTGTAACCAACTAACCCAAAAACATTTACTGCTATGTACAAAGTGCCATATCCTTTGGTGTGCATTATATCAGGCCTAGTTTTTGTTAAATACATTAAAATTCCAACCAAACTCTTAAACATGGTTGGATCGACATTGCTACTGCAATCTTCCTTGCTCAAATTTAGGCCTATGGTTGTTGGTGTTGGGGCAAGCTTACTTTCAAGCATCTGAAATCTCTTCAAGATCACATTTGCATATTTTTCTTGAGAGATAAATATACCATCATGCATTTGTTTTACTTCTATGCCTAGAAAATATCTCAAGAGACCTAAGTATGTCATTTCAAACTCTCTTTTCATGGCCTCTTTAAAATAAAAAATGAGGAAATCATCATCCCCAGTAAAAACTAAATTAGATCAACATACAAGAAAACAATCAAAACCTTACCATTTGTTGCCTTGATGTAAAGAGTGGGCTCACCATCACTTTTGCTAAAGCCATTGCTCATCAAATATGAGTCAATCCTATTGTACCATGCTAGTGGAACTTGCTTCAACCCATAAAGAGCTTTCTTCAGCCTATACACCTTGTGTTCTTGACCCAAAACTTCATATCCGAATGGTTGCTCCACATAAACCTCTTCTTTCAACACTCCATTGAGGAAGGTGAACTTCATATCCATTTGAAATACCTTCGACAAGTGTTGGGTTGCAATTGCTATGACTAACCACACAGTTTCCATCCTTACCATGGGGGAAAATGTCTCATTATAATCTCTCCCAAACTGTTGTTTGTACCCTTTGACAACTAATCTTGCCTTATGTCGGTCTATCCCTCCTTTGGTGTTGCACTTGGTCTTGTAGACCCATTTCACTCCAATAACTTGCTTGTTGGGAGGAAAATCTATTAACTCCCATGTGTTGTTCCTCTCTATTGCATCTATCTCCTCATTCATGGCCTCACACCATTTCTCCTCTTTCATAGCTTCCTCAAAATAAATTGGATCACCATGAGAAAATAATGCAAAATTCACACTCATTAAATTCTTCATCATACCTTTCATTCTAGTGGATCTCCCTTAGACTCTTGGTCTTCTTTGGCATTAGGGAGGTGAGAGGTGGTTCTAAACTTTCACTATTGTTGTGTTGTGCTGAATAGGTAGGTTCAAGAGATATTAGGAGCTTTCAGGAGCTCTACCGGTGATTTCAGGAGCTCTTCCGAAGCCTTCATGATCTCTTAGGAGCTCTTCAGGAGCTGATCTTCTAGAGCTTTCAGGAGCCAATCTTTTGGTTGTCTATGGTTGCTTGCCTTTTTGTATGCTCACTTCAGGAGCTTTTAGGAGCCCTTCAAGAGCTCTTCGAAAAACTTAAGGAGCTCATTCGAAGCTCACTATAGTAAAATCTTTGACTATCTGTAACAATCTTCTTGACTGTCTACCAACTTCAAGAGCTCTCAAGTGCCTCTTAGGAGCTCAACTAGTACCTTTAAGATCCAATCCTCTGGCTGATTGTGGCAGTCTTCCTGACTATCTTGCTAACTATCTTCCAGCTTCAGGAGCTATTAGGAGCCATTGGGAGCTTTCAGGAGCTCTCATGAGCTCTTCAAGAACTCTAGTGATGCTTTTAGGAGCTTCTACAAACTCGTCTTGCTGAACTTCATGTTCATTTTCTGCTTCTTCAGGAGTTTTCAGGAGCGGTTCTGAGCTATCAGAATCTACGACTTCATCCCATGACTTGTCTTCTAGGAAATCCACATGCCTACTAATGACTATCTTCTTGGTGACCAGATTGTATAGCCGATAGACTTTGGACTCTTCACTATAGCCCGTGAAAATGCATTTTTCACCCTTTTCATCCAATTTTTGCCTCTTTTCCTTAGGCACATGTGCATATGCTACACACCCGAACACTCTCAAGTGCCCAATTGTCCACTTGCATCTCGTATATGCCTCTTGAGGTATCTTGTCATGGACCACCTTTGTTGGACTTCTATTAATCAAATATATAGTTGTTGCTATAGCCTCTCCCTAATATTCAGTCAGGAGTCCTTTTGCTTTCATCATGCTCCTTGCCATCTCCATAATGGTTCAATTCTTTCTTGCAACCACTCCATTTTGTTGTAGAGTATAACTAGCTATTAGCTCCTGCTTGATGCCATTTTGGTTGAAAAAATTCACAAAAAATTAGAGGTATACTCTCCTCCACGATCTGACCTTAGGACCTTGATAAAAGGTCCACTCTCCTTTACAACCGAGGCCTTAAACAACAAAAACTTATCAAAAGCTTCAGATTTATGTTGCAAAAAATAGACCCATGTCTTATGGCTATAATTATCAATGAAGGTCATAAAAAATCTACTTTTACCAATAGAAATGATTTTCATAGAGCCTTCCAAATCCATGTGCACCAATTCCAATAGTGCTCTTTCCCTTGTATAATTTCCTGATTGAAAGGGCTACCTATGTTGCTTGCCCAAAATGGAAGCCTCACATCTAACATTAGGCTCTACTATCCTTGGGAAACCATTAATAATTTTGTTCTTGGACAAAAGACTCAAACCAACATAGCCTAAATGTCCATACCTGAAATGCCATAGCTTGGAGGGATCTTGAATAGTGCTCTTGAGTGCTACTTGATGTATTGTTGTACATTCTCCATTCTTGAGAGTGTAGCAATGGACGGTGTTGTGAAACACCTCTCAATATTAAAATGAAACATCTGGTTCTTTGTCATTTGGACTACTGCAAACACCTTCGTCCTCTAATTTTTTTCCTAAATGACACATTGACCCTTCTCCATTAGCACTTTGTATCCATTTTGGATCAGCTGACCAACACTCATTAGGTTATGCATTAACCCAGGAGCAAGAAATACATTTTGTATCTCCTTCTTCTCACCTTGCTTGTTGTAGATCATAATAGATCCTCTTCCAACAACAGGAACTACTCCATTTTTTCCCATTCTAATTTTAGGCTTTACATTTTTATCAATGAAAGAAAACATTATTTCATTACCACTCATGTGGTAGTTGCAACTGTTGTCCAAATTCCTCTTTCACATACCCTCACCTTAGAAAATAAACTCTAAAGGAAAAAATCCACATCATCCACCTACCTTCCATCCACTTGGCATTTTTCTTGTGTGTTGATGAGAGAATATTTTTTGGTGATGCAAGCATGACATGTAAATGTCTATGTGACAGGCTATTATCCCTAATAGATTCCTGCATCTGAAGTTGGAAAATTTGTTACACTCCTCATTAGGGTTGAATTGTAATGTCCCTCTTTGAACAACTAACCTAAAAATTCCTTATTCCTTCTCATCCAACCTTCAAAAAAAAATTCTACAGGTTCACTTCATCTCTCTTAGAAATTCATTCACATTCTCAAGTACATTCTCATTCACTTTAGCATTCTAGCACATCATTGCGAGCATTACAGTAGCATTGAAACTACATCAAATCCACATTGCAAGTGTGAGACAACCATAGAAGTTGTGGGCTTGGAGTCTTGCGAGACCTCCCTTCATCATTGTTGTTGCTATGGTGACTTTGCTAAGTCCATACTTAGATTTTCTCTTCATTGGCTAGTGAGCCTCTAGGTGGAGGTGATAACGCTTCACTCATCTCCTTTGTGATTTAATAGAGTAGCATAGTATTGTTTTGTAGTGTTCAACAATATTTCTTTCTAGTTTCCCTATTGCATATTCTCCTTTGTTGCTTTTTGGCTATCTGTGGAGGTGGAAACACCAAAGTGGGGATCTGACTGAGGCAGGGCCCTATACAGCCCATACAATTTTCCCCTTCTTGTTTGTGTAGATGGACATGTTTGTGGAACTAGATGGAATATCAACACTTTTGTGAGATCATCTTCCTCACCCTAGCTTTCATTTACTTGCTTTATCATCTCCATCTTTATTTATTGTACTTCATCATTTTGTTTACTTCGTTAAAATCAACGAGCTAGGTTGCAAGTAGGTTTTTGGTACCTTCTCATTTTTACTTTGTAACATTTTATGGCCATACAGATGCCAATGTTCCAAAGAGATGCTAGCGCATCGTGTTGTCATCCCAGACCTGTGCTACCATCCTCAAAGAAAGAGTTGTTTGAGGTATAGTTCAAACTCCAAAATCTAGCTTGTCTAGCTCCAATCAGAGTTTTGTGTTAGTAGAGTGACAAAAGTACTACATAGTTTTCTTCATTCTCAATCCTCACCCCAAAACATCCCTTTATAGTGAGGTAAGTTAGGGAAGCCCTCTACTCTCAACTCTTTGTGACCTTGAGCCTTGACGTGGTTGGTTCCCCTCTCTTACATTTTTGGTGAACCCGATGTGAAAAACGTCTTTCCATTCGCTTGTGTTGAGACTTTTTCCCCCACATCTAGTGGTTGTTACAACCCTGAGTGTTGTGAAGGTTTATGAGCATAACAACCTAGTCCAAAATTTTTGGATACATTGTTAGGGGAAGTGTGCAACACCTACCAATGGAGAAGATGAAGGTCACTTCTAGTTTTTCCTCTAGTTTTTCCATTGGTCAAGCTACTAACTTTGTAACTGGTTTTCCTATAGGCTTCACTAAAGAGATGGGTTTCATAGACAAGACCAATCGCATTCCTACTCCTCCAGCATCCCCTACGGATTCATCCATGGATGAGGATGAGGTTGTGCATGTCCTTGTAGAAAACCAAGTTTTGGCATTGGATAACAGATTGGAAAACCTTATGAATCATTTGGAGAAACACCAAACATGGCGAGGGCTACTAGGATTACTAGCAAAGTGAGAAATTTGTTAGGAAAGGATTAGATAGGCATAGAGTTCTTACATGGCCTTGCTGATCTAATCAAAGCTTATGTCCCTTTGTATAAGACTCGATTGGGTACTACTCGGGGAGAAGTACTTGATACCTATGAAAGAAAAATATGCATTTCAATGCCTACCACATCTATATGCATGGCCGAAATGGGCCCCTTGATCATCTTCTGCTTCTCAAAAGGCCCCCACTATCAAGGCGAGTAAAACACCCCTTGGGTTTAGTTTCACCCCTCCTACTACCCTTGGTGGTGGGGGCTTTGGTGGAATGAGTGGCATTGGCTTTGGTATTGGAGGTGGTACTGGCACAGGAGGCCTTAGTAGAGGTCATGGTGTTAGTTTCAATAGTGGAGGTGGCTCCGGTGGTGGCTTCAGTGGCGGTCATAGCAATGGCTCCAGTGGCGGCTCTAGAGGTGGTTCTGGTGGCAGTGACTCTAGAGGTTCCACTAGTTCTCTATCATCTTCTAACCCTATTTTGAACACCCTCCTTCAAAACATGGGTCAAATGAAAAACCAGTTGGTGAGCCTTTCCCACCTTCCCATAGCCTATCTTTCAACCATTTTTCTGACATAGCTCATTGTTGGTAGGAATCTTGGGTACTCCCTTCCCACAAGGAATGGAGATTCCCAAATTTGAGAAGTATGGTGGCAAAGGGGACCCACAAACACATGTGTCCTCCTCTAATGCCATGTGTATAGATTTCTTCCATCATGATGCATTTATGGAAAAAGTATTTCCTCGATCTCTTAAGGATACAACGCTTGAGTGGTACTGTTCCTTGATAATTCTATTTTCTCATTTGATCAACTTGTAAATTAGTTTCAATAACAGTTCCAAGCCAACATTAGACTGAAGATGACCTTTTCGAATTTCGTCTGATGCAAGAAATGGGATAATGAGAAGATATATAATTTCATAGCGCGATATCAAGTGCTCTTTTCACAAATTTCGTACCCACTACTCAATTATGATGTGTAGAAGGTGTTCATAGGTAACCTGCAGAGACCTTGGCAGGAAAATTTTTCCCTTATGAAATACCCTTATTTCACAGATTTGTGTACAAAATTATGAGAATATCAACAAATTGTAGTTTAGTTTAAGGGATCCTCCTCACACTCCTGTTCAAAAGGAAAATCCATTGTATCGATCTTGGGAAAAGGAAAGGATGTCACAAATGTAGTAGCTACAACAAATGATAACGACCTCAAACGCAATAGAAAGTTCACAAAGTTAGTAGAATCTTATTCTTCCATCTTGTAGAAGTTGGTGAAGGATAACATACAAACCTTAGAGAACCCTCAACCCTTCAAGGAAGCTTACCCTGATTGGTATGATGCAAATTCCTTCTGTCAGTACCATTGGGTCAATGAACGTGATACCAAATGTTGTATGTTCCTACGTCACAAGATAAAGTACCACATCGAGGAAGGTACTATTTTTCTTGATGGGAAAAAATAAAATGCAAAAAAATCAGTGGAAAAAGAAAATAGTGAGTTGAAAATATACATAGACGTGTTTCTGTCTCATTCTACTAACTTAATTATTGATCCCTTTGATTCTACCACCCAGCCCTTGGCGTATGGCAACATGGCCACAATTATTCATTCCTTGCAGCTTGCAACTAGCTTGCCAGACGTGACGTTCACCTCGCAAGACATGCCCTTGAAGAACAAGCCCTCTCTCCTCTACATTCCCACTTGTCTCAATGGGAACATTGTGATAGGGGTATTAGTTGACCCTACGAGCTGAGTGAATGTCATTATTGAGGAGACGTTATGGCTGAATTCATTATAGAGAGAGGAGTACGAAGAAGCAAAATCTACCATCCGTACACATGATGGCCTTTTTCTCAAGCCATATGGCTCAATAACTATGTCCATCCTAGTTGGACCTAGGGCCGTAGACACAACCTTTGATGTTATTTTGGAATTAGATTTGTTTAGAGTGAAGTTAGGCATACCTTAGCTAGCTTCCAGGAATGAAATCACTTTCGTCATTCATAAATGCTTAAAATTTTCCCATGAAGGTGTTGTGCACGTGGTGCATGACACTAGATACCAACTATTGGTGTCCTATGGGGGCTACTCATTGGGTCATTTTTGGCCTACCCCGGTCGATCTACTTCCCCCAAGAATGGGCCTACTTTATCGAAGCTATGTGAAATATAAGACCAGGGGCAAGGGACAACCGAAATTGACCCTTCCAGTAGTGTAGCAACAAGTCGCCTCCTCTTCTTGAAAGGGAAATGAGAGGGTTTCCCATTCTTAGGGTGCCTCTTTCACTCCTTTTTGAAGAAGGATTTTGGATGTCTACCATGGGATTCCACATGAGAATTATGATGGTGCTTGCTTAGTGAAAATCTAAGATTAGGATATCAGACCTTCCTACCATGCCTCCTAGACCTTGGCCCTACCTATATTGTAGAAGGAAGGGTACTTGTGGGGAATCATCTATGTCTCGGTTTTCATGGCCTCCCACCGCTCTTGCTCCTAAAGTAGTGAATTGGAAGAGGCTCATCATCGAGGCATTAGAGTTGACTCCCCCCACTGTCTCTTAAACTCCTCTTTCTCCCATTTAGGAGTCTATCCCTTCATTGAAAATGACTATGATGGACACCCCTATGGTTGAGTAGGAGCCTTATGTCCCCTTTTATTTGCCTACCTCTAGCTCAAAGAGTTGTAGAAACTACCTTGTGTGCAAGTGCAAGTGTCAATGAAAATATTTGGTGGCTGGGTAGGCCACTTTCCAAAGAAAGGAAGAGGAATTGACTGCCCCTATTTTAGGGCCTCTTGATGTGTCTTCCTCACTCCTCCCATATTCTTTTCTCCAATAAAATTTGGCTTTTTTGCCATCTCCCCCTACGATTGTCAGTGTGTTTGATCATAAAAAGGTGCAGGTTTTTATCAATCCTTTGGTCAAGCCACCTCTTTTGATGTCCCTTCCAAACATCCTTCCATTCCCTAAACCCATGGACATGCAGAATACCTCAGTGGTGTCCATTGTGGTTTTCCCCTCCTCCTCTAGGCCTCTTGCCTCGTTTGTGGAGAGTTTGCATCCCCTAGTGAAGTAGAAGATGGAGGTTGGATCTTCTGGCAATGGAGGGCATAAGAGAAGCCAACCTTCTCCAAAGGGTGGTCCTGCGCTAGCTTGTTCCATCCTAGTAACGAAGCCAGTTTTGGATTCCCTTGAGTTTTTCACTGCTCCCGAGATACTCAGTGAGCCAAGTAGTGAATCTGAGGCACCGTCTACCCTATCCATTAAGGTCACACATGGCACTTCTGTAAAGTGCATGTTTAACTCTCTAGGTGAGGTCCTGACCTTGTCAACGATTTTCACAAAATTTTTGGCCATCACTCCATAGGAGCCTAGTGGAGAACACCTTGTAATGCCTTCTTTCTTAGCCCTTGTTGTGGGAGGGTTGGAAGCACCTTCCCTTAATATTCCACCATTGCAGGCTCATGCATCTTCCACTTATAATGGCCTAGATTGGGAAGAAAACGACCTCTTGGTTGATAAGTGTTAGGGGGAGGCCTCTTCTTTATCTTTAGAATAGGTGTGTGTGTGTGTGTGTGTGTGTGTGTGTTGTGATGTGTCATCCCGTGCTTGTGTTTTGTGTTCCTGGATGACCCTTGTCACCCTGGTAGGTGTTTGGATACATGAGTGATTATGTGTTGTGAAACTTCCTCTATTTGTATAATCATTCTTCCTCTTTTATGTGTTTTAATTTTTGGTAAATTAGGGACGATGCAAAGTGTTTGGGGCATTTAGGCTTCCCTTCCATGTTGACCCAATTTTTTATTTTTTACCTTGTCTTCTTGTGCATTCTTCATATGGTCTAATATAGTAGGGGGTTGATGACAGTTCATTTATATATTAATATTACATTTATGAGCATTTCTGGCCCCAAAATATTAGACCACCCTTGTGCCCTTTATTTGTGATGTCATTGTCTCTACTTTCAATTTTCTTATCTTTCTCTCTTCTTTGCTTGAGTTGTCCCTTGTATGTGTGACAACGTGACTTTCATAATGTTTTGATTTTTCAAAAACACATTCATTGCCAATGAATCTTTTCTCAAAAATTCTTACAAACCTTTTTTCAAGAATCACATTATTGACTTGGACCCCTAACAAAACGTGTTTCCTTCATCATGGCTTCGTAAAGAAAGAAACTTGAGAACTTTCCCCCGAGGAGGGGGCAACTTTTCCTATGGGAGAAGCTTTGACCTTCCCCTTGTGAGGGGGAATTTTCTTCTTTTTGAATTCCTTGATGAATTGAACATATCTCTAAAGGATTCCTTGATGATGAATTGATTTAAGAAAAAATATCTCTTTTACACTTTCAAATAGCATGTCCCTTAAGTGGACACCTCTTCTTTTGAAGGGTTCCCTAGGGACCCCTATGAAATCCTTTCAACTTGTTGACTAGTTGTGTGACCATCTGCTTGTTTTCATACATGGCTACTTTATGTTTCCTGACATGTTTTATATGTAGATTAACATGTTGCTTTGCAAGTGCGCCTATGAGTCCGCTTTCCAGTCTAACTCTATGGAGTCCACTTACATTGGGCTTCCTTCATGAGAGAGTACTTGGGGGTTTCCTTTTTGCAAGTATGTGGGCCTGTGAGGTGCTTACATCTTACACTGGGCTTCGTTCATGAAAGAGTACTTGGGGGTTGCCTTCTTGCAACTCTATGGGCCAGTGAGACAATTACATCCTATGGGATTTTTCTATCATTGGTCTGAGGGCCTTTGGTGTACATTCTACAACTTCATAGTTCTATGGGGCTATGGAGTCCTTTTATTCAAAAATCTTCAAGAAAGAGTACCTATGGAGTTCTTTTACTTCCTTGCACTTTTGAGTTCTCCAGATCGCGACTTCATTCCTTGATGGTTTAGGTATACATCTCTATCTCTTCAATCTACTTTACCAAACACTCATTAATACTCGTGCTCGCTAAAGTGGGGGAAAATGTATAGGAGTGAATTTGTACCCCTTGTGTAAATTCCCCTTTCACATATCCTCACTTTATAAAATCAAATCCAAAGGTGAAATTCCACATCATCCACCTGCCTTCAATCCACTTGGAATTTTTCCTGTGTGTTAGTGAGAGAATATTTTTCTGGGATGCAAGTGTAGTGCATAGATGTCTATGTGGCGAACTGCATCCTTGATAGATTCCTGCATCTGAATTTGGCAGAGATGTTACACTCCTCATTGGGGTCAAATTGTAGTGTCCCTCTTCAACCAATCAACCCAAAAACCCCTTATTCCTTCTCATCCCACCTTCAAAAAAATCTTCTACACATTCACTTCATCTCTCTTATCAATTCATTCACATTCTCAAGAACATTCTCATTCACTTTAGCATTCTAGCACTTCATTGTAAGCATTACAACTATATTGACACTCCATCAACTCCACATTGCAAGTGTGATACAAACATAGAAGTTGTGGGCTTGGAGTCTTGCGAGACCTCCCTTCATCACCGTTGTGGCTATGGTACTTTGCTAAGTCCATACCTTGCATTCTCCCTTCATTGGCTAGTGAGGCTTTGGGTGGAGGTGGCAATGCTTCACTCCTCTCCTTTGTGATTTGATAGAGTATCATAGTATTGTTTTGTAGTGTTCAACAATCTTTCTTTCTACTTTCCTTATCACATATTTTACTTCATTTCTTTCTAGCTTTCCATGGAGGTGCAAACACCATATAAGAGGTTTGACTGAGGCAAGCCCTTGATGGAACCCCTAAAAAATTTTGGGTTCTAGTCCTAAACCTTTTAGATTTTAGTCAATTGCAAATTTTTGATCTTAGGATTTTTTTCAATGATATTTCCTTGGGATTTTGGCTATGTGCAGGATCATCATGGAAAAAACAGGCCCTTAAGTGGTGATAAAATTTAGAAAAATTAGAGTTAGCCAACTTGACATAAAAAATTGAATAAGATATCTATGTTATTTCAAAAATATGTAAGAATAGAATCTATAGAAAATTGAATGTAGTTTCTAAACTACTAGGTTTATTTTTTTTTTTTTTAAATCTATTAGGTGAAAATTTGAAATTTCAATGTAACTTAAATTTTAGGGAAAAATAAGAAGTAGGTGTCTGTTTGACCACCCTAACCATAATAAAATGATAATATTTTTTTATAATATTTTAGATTTAAGTAGAGGACTCATGTCCCAATGTGATGCATATTTTTTGTAATTTTTTTCCAAGTAAATAATTAATTATGATTTTTTTATTACAACTTTTAAAAATATAAAAAACTTGCATGTCTAACCACCTTAACTTGGTCAAAACTTCATGAAATTCAATTTTTTGTTTGTTGTAATCATATAGTATGTGAAGCATAGAATGTGATGCATGTTTCAGATTCAAAAAATGTGATATCATTTGAAAGCTATATGTGTTTTTCAATGAACTTATCAATCAGGACTTTAGTTGTAATTCAAATAGAAAATGAATAATAATTATTTATTAAATTCAAAGTAAAGCATAATTTATAGTGGTGGAAAGATGAGAATCCTCTTTAAAAACCCTTTTCGTTTCATCAATTTTGGGTAAAAAAAAGTCCTCAACCACATACCCTACACATACCCATCATATTGCCACTTTTTGGCCCATCATGATCCTACACATACCATTTTGCTATCAAAATCTTCTCCAAGAAACCTTTAAATCAAAACCATTGCCAATGTTATGATCTATCATTGACCTCTTATCACCTGTCTCTGGTCATCCTAAAACATCTTATGTCATTTGAGCTCATGAAATTACTGACCTCTCATGCCTAGGTTTGATATTCTTCATTTGATAACAATGATTGATTAACCTTTTTGGCATTTGCATCCTTTGAAAATAATATATTTTAAGTTTTTTAAGGCCTTTTATACGTCATCCTAAGTGGTCCCATTTTCTTACAATGACTTTTGAGCACGTGCTTAATACTTCTCTTAAGCCCCGTCTACTATCTCCATCTATTGCTCATCGTAGATAGCTTTATGAATGCAAATTTACATCAATGATGATTGACGAAAAGTGTCCCTTTTGTTTTTCTCATTGTGAATGGCTTTGAGAACATTTGATTCAAATCAGTGATGCATGATGCACAAATTTATCTTTGTATTGTTGGCATCTCTTTTATCACTAATTTTTTATGAGTTTTATAAAATGAATTAGTGATGTGCAATGCCCTTTGATGCTTTTGTATTTTGTCCTATCACTCATCATGGATTCGTTCCGAGTTTTGAGTTTTAAATTGGTGATGATTGATAACATCAAGGTTCTTTGTTTATCTTTCCATAGCTAGTCTTGATCAAATTAGTGATGGATAGAGATGTTTCAAAAGATGAAAATATGTCTAGTAGTGTGGATGATGATATTGTCATACTTGCAAGAACTACTGATATAACTTTAAAGGTTGGTAACCAAGATAATGGAAATGAAAATTTTGATTACTCTTATTAGGGAATTCAGTCCTTAAGGATGACCTGAAGGCATTTTTCTTGCCTGAAGAATATAACTGTATCAATACTCATGAGTTTTTTCCCTTACCAGTAAATGAACAAATTGCATGTAGTGCATTCTTGAAATGCAACTCAACTGTATTAGAATTGGAATTTCCTGGTGATATGGTAGATGATGAATTTTAAGATAAGAATTTTTGTATTAAGGGTCTTGAGCCTAACGTTAGTGTTAAAAATGATGGTATTGGTGATATTAGTCAATAGGGTCCTATTTTTGTATGCTTGTATGAAACAAAAATAGAATGTACAAGTTTCATAACGAAGATGGACATGATAATTGAAGAAACTTTCTCAACTCAAAATAAGAAATCTTCAAGTTACAGAGTGTCCTGCACATATGAGTTAGCAAAACCATCAATTAATGATGCACTTGAATACCCTACTACTAATCATATAAATCCTAAACTATTTGATTCATCCTTTGAAGCATTTTGTTTCAAGTTGAGCAATAATTGGAAGGGAGAATTGGAGTATGTTAATGTACTTGAGACAAAAATATGTTTTGATGCTTGGGATGGTATGGATAATTCTTTTTATGGGCATGACCCTGATCTGAGTGAAAGAAAGAATGCTATGGATTCTAATGAATCAATTTCCCAAGAAATTGGAGCATTTGGAAGCATAAATAGTTTATATTGCTTTAACAAATGTGAGATCCTATTTGAAAAAAAGCCTGTGTATGAACATTTCTTATTCATCACACAAAGTGTATGGGTGCCCTTGGGTGAAAACCCTGAAAGAAGTATGTATGAGGTTTTCCAATTTAATGAGAAAAATGAATCTTATACCAGCTTATATGATGATAGTGATCAACTGGATTATGAATGTTTCACTTTCCCTTTCTAGTTGGATGGGAATTTGGTGGAATATAATGATAAGCCGAGTCAAGTAGGATGTTACATTGATCATGTATTTTAGTTAATACTTGACTACAATCCACAGTTGGACATGAATGAAAGCAATAATAATAAGCTCAAACACATGCCCATAATGGTTGATTGTAGTGGCTGCAACATGATCAACAGGTGGGTAATTCACGATAATATTTTTAGCCTTAGCATGGTATAGACAGTGGAAAATAAGGTTTTTGACAAGGGCAAGTACTAGTTCTAAGGTTGGGTGTCTGGGGCCACCAAATAAAGTTGAATCCTGATAAAGTTATAGAGTACAAATTGAAAACTTGCACATCACAGGAGGTTTCAAAATGATGGATATTGGATCTCTTGGTATGGCCTTGTAACATATGTAAATATTGTACATGTGTGGTTTGTTTTGGTCTAGTTGTCTTGCCTGGTCTAGGCAGGTCCTTGGTTTTTCGTCCCTTGTGCTTGGTCTACTTCACTTGAGATTTTGGATTATTGCTCTGTTCACTGAGGAATAGACATCCCCAACTGGAGCCACTGATGGATCCCATAAAAAAAATTGGGTTCCAGTCCTAAACCTTGCAGATTTTAGTCAGTTGCAAATGTATGAACTTAGGGTTTTTCTTAATGATATTGCTTTGGGATTTTGTTGCCAAAATCTTCTCCAAGAAACCTTTAAATCAAAACCCTTGCCAATGTTATGATCTATCATTGACCTCTTATCACCCATATTCAGTCATTCTAAAACCTCTTATATCATTTGAGCTAGTGGAATTACTGGCCCCTCATGCCTAGGTACAATGTTAATCATTTTATAAGGATGATCGATTAACCTTTTTGGCCTTTACATCCTTTGAAAATAATATATTATGAGTTTTTTAAGGCCTTTTATACGTCATCCTAGGTAGTCCTCTTTTCTCACAATTACTTTTGAGCATGTGCTTAATGCTTCACTTAAGCCCTATCTATCGTCTCCATTTATTGCTCATCGTGGATAGCTTTATAAATGCAAATTTACATCAACAAGGAGCGATGAATGGTATCCCTTTTGTTTTGCTCATCATGATTGGATTTGAGAACATTTGATTCAAATCAACAATGCGTGATGCATGAATTTCTCTTTGTATCGCCAGGATCTATTTTATTGCTAATTGTTCATGAGTTTTATAAAATGAATTAGCGATGTGTGATGGCCTTTGATGCTTTTGTATTTTCTCCTATTGCTTATTGTGGATTTTTTTTGAGTTTTGAGATTAAAATTGATAATGAGTGATAAACTCAGTGTTCTTTGTGTATTTTTCCATTACTCATCATGGATGGTTGTGTGCTTTTCTTGATTAGATTAGCGACGAGTGATGAGTTGACCAGTCAATATGAGTCATCATTGTTCTGAAAGGGGGTATATGAGTGATATTTTGGTGACCGTTGATTTCAAGGAATGATGCACATGGCTTGTTTTGGTTCTGTCACTGATATGGTTTTAAATTTCAAACATAAATCAGTGATGCATGATGCAGGGTAAATATTTCCAAAGGGGACTATGATCCAATGGTCCAAGTTTCATCATGCCAAAGCTCTCATCATTGATTAAATTATGAAAGGATGGGGCAAAGTAGAAACAAGGAATATTCTCTTCAAATGTAGGCTCTTTGTAGTTTGTTGATATAAATGAAAAGCACAAACCAGGGTGGCAATGCATGATAATTGTAAGATTAAGATGACTAGTGAAGTTAGAGGAAAACATGGCAGCTTTTTGAGTTGGTATCGCCATTTTTGAGGAAAGTTGTAAAAGCTAGAAATGATGCTCGAGGATTGCCATTGATAGTGTTTTAAATCCAAAAAGATTGACGGACTAGATTCAAAGATGATTGGCTAAGTTTTTAGCTCACTTGTGTGAAGTCTCTTCAATCATTAATTGCTACACACTCTGAATTTTCTACTTAATGTAGATTTCCTATTGTTTCATGTAACCATTTGCAGTCTTCATGAATTGAGAAGTGTGAGCTAGAGTGGAAGTGTGACTGTCTTGGGATTTTAATTGCAGAAATATTGAAATATTGTATCTTGGGTGAGTTGTTATTTTATATGAGCTCTGTTTAATTCATGCATTGGTTTGTTTGAGAGTTTCATATTTCTAGGGTGGTGAGATTTTCAAATCACTATAATTGTCATTGGGGCTAGTTGAATTGTCTAGGTTTTTGGGTTTTCTTTTTTGCAAGATCATTTCAAGAGCCTAAACTAGTGGGCCTTCTTATAATTGAAAACTTGCTAGTCTTTACCTCATGTCTTGTGAAAATGGGTAAGTTAGGTATGTCTATTTAGCCAACTAGGAGGTCCAAGAGACTTAGTGTATTCAAATTTCAAGAGGATATGTCTATGGCTAAGTAAGAAGTCCATAGGACTTCTGCAACACCAAAGGGAAAGAGAAGTTCTTGTGGTAAGAATAAGATGACTATTTTCAAAAGCACGTATGATTTAAGAAGCAGGACCATTTTAGAAGAATTGGTCAAGTTTAAAGGGAAGGAATTTGTTGAACCTAAGAAGAAGGAAAAAAAGAGAAACAAGTATCATAAGGCCTACCTGGGCAGACACAATTCTCCCATTATGGTTTCAGACAACCCTTTAGATGGTGGAGGTGATATTGATCTAGAGTACGACCATTATCTTCTTTCCATGGTGTCGTATGAAGACTCTGACAAGGAAGGAGTGATGGTTCTACTAGTTTCATCACAAATAAGAAGCAAGTGAGCATACTTTGATGTTGATGACTCAGAGTAGTGTCCCTGCCTTGCTTTTGTTTTTGATGACACCATCGCCACTACATCAAAATTGTTCTCAACATATCTATGGTTTTATGTCTTTATTGTTGATGTGGAAATATTTTTGGCTGGTGTGGGGAAGAAATGTTTGACTCCTTAACTTCGTTGGAAAATATTCCTTTTTTGGGTAGTATATATGTTTTTTCTTTGGATACTAATGGAGAATCTTCTCTGGTCAACAAGGACAAAATGCTTTGGTGCTACTATACCAAAAAAAATTACACATTTTGGAAGGCTAGCCGGTTTGCTTCAACCAAATCAAGTACGATTTTGTTTCTTTATTTTTCTTCTATTCTATAAATGATTACATGTAACTAACTAGGGAATATCTCAAATTTAGGTGAAATTTGATTTCAAATGAAATAAAATTCAATTATAATTCAGCTTGTTGCTTGTTGCTCCCTTGTTCTATAAAAGGGATTTCAGGGCTGATTATAAGGAGTTCAAGTTTTGAGTCTTAGAAGGGTCTAAGTGGAAACTAAGCTCATGAAGGAGCAATATGTAAATCACTATACAAATGAATAGTTTAGTAAGGAGTCTAGGGCATAATTTTGTTTGTAATGATCTCAAATAGTTTTATAGTAGTAGCAGTTATAAATCAAAATGGTAGTTCCTAAACATTTTCTCTCCATTGTAATTTTCTTCCTTATTATGAATGAAATGGTTAATGGTTTTTTCATTTGTCTTCAGGGTGTGTGCAGGATCATCATGGAAAAAATAGGCCCTTAAGTGGCAAAAAATTTAGAAAAATCAAAGTTAGACAACTTGCATAAAAAATTGAATAAGTTATCTATATTATTTCAAAAATATGTAAGAATAGCATCAGTAGAAAATTTCTAAACTACTAGGTTTATTTTTTTTAAAAAAATCTATTTGGTGAAAATTTGAAATTTCAATGCAAGAGTACTTAAATTTTAGGGAAATAATAAAAAGTAAGTGTCTGTCTGACCACACTAACCACAATAATTTAATGATAATATTTTTTTATAAGATTTTAGATATAAGTAGTGGACTCATGTCTAGATGTGATGCATGTTTTTTTGTAATTTTTTTCAAAGTAAATAATTAATTATGATTTTTTTATTACAAATTTTAAAAAATATAAAAAATTGTATGTTTGACCACCTTAACTTGGTCAAAAATTCACGAAATTCAATTTTTTTTTTTTAATCTTATAGTATGCAAAGCATAGAATGTGACACATGTTTTGGATTCAAAAAATGTGATACCATTTGAAAGCTATAGATTTTTTTCAATCAACTATCAATTAGGACTTTAGTCATAATTCAAATAGAAAACATGAATAATAATTATTTATTAAGTTCAAAGTAAAGCATAATTTATATTAGTGGAAATGTGAGAATCTCCTTTAAAAACCCTTTTCATTTCATCAATTTTGGGTAAAAAAAAAGTCGTCAGCCACATACCCTACACATACCCATCATATCGCCCCTTTTTGGCCCATCATAATCCTGCACATACCCTTCAATTGTTTTAATTGAATGATTGATTTCATTTTTGCTTCAATTCAAAGGATTGATTAAATGCTAAAGTGAAGTCCCTAATTTGTGAGGAAAGAGCATAGGATTGATAAGTTGTTATGTTTAAAGCATAGTGAGTTGAATACTATAATGTAGTATATCAATAGTCCATTATTTACTAGTTCAATTTGCTAAAGTATTACTAGTTGTTATTAGTAGGGCTCGATTTCCCAATGGGAAAGGCATTGGTCTTTTCATTTGGCTATTTTAAAGGATAGATGAATTAGTTGTTCACTTGACTGAGGGCTTGAAATGAGGATGAAAATCATCTAAAAATATTTAAAGGACAATGTACAAATTTGGACTACCCTCTTATTCCTTGCAATAGATAGTAACTTGTTTAAAGCTCAACCAACCTTCAATGAATGATGTCTATTTTGCATTCATAGGAATCTATCCGTGTGTAGAAATTTTCTTGACCAAATGAATATATCACATGAGCATAATTAGGATTACCCTCCTAAGTTTCACGGTGCCTGAAATGAAGAAGTAAGGACCTCATAATATTTACTTGTGTGCTGGCCAATCCTTACCCTTGTTAGTTATTGAACTTTGGTAGATTCATACATAAGAAGTAAGATTAAGTTTGGTTCATAAAAAATAACAAACAGAAATGGAGACTCCGCTGGGGAATAATTGGAGAATACCTTGATAGTAGATCAGCTTGCCTTAAAGAGTCAAATATTTGTTGAAAAGTTATATTTCCAAGCCTAGCTTTATGTCAATGAGTCAATCCTCTGAGATGGTGAAGGAGTTTGTTGGGTTTCCTTTGAAAAGTTACAAATATGTCAAGATCTATTACAATTCTGTGAATAATCTTATAATTTCTTAGTAGAAGTGGGAAGCGACTTTGAGTATCTCTATACTAGTGTGAATTATTTGAAAGATTCTAGTAAAATGGGATGAAAAGTTGTTGGAGACCACATAATAAAGTATAAAGGACTTATATGTGACTTTGTTGATTAAGACAACTTAAAGTAAAATAAACTAGTGAAAGAAACTTCATATTGCTTAAGTTTATTCCTCTATAAGGGAGGTGGAAGCTCTATGCAAAGAACCCAATGAAGATGTGAAGAGAGTTTTAGATCTGCAAGGTTTTCTAGTCAGAGGCACAATTCAGAATAGTTGTAGTATATCCATGTATTTTCCCCTATTTTGGTTTTCAAAAGAAATAAATTTGTGTGAAAACCATTTTGAAATTATTTGGTCAAAATTTTGTTTCCCTATTATGTTAATTACGCACAAGTAGAGGGAATGGCAGTCATTTACATACTTCTAAGGTAAAATTTGTAATATCTGAATTGGGTTGAAGAAGTATGCTTATCCTTGAAATCTGCCTTGTTGAAATTTTTAAAGCATGAATGTGTTTGAGCTATATGTTTTAAAATAATGATTAAATCAAGAAATGAGATAGTATTCAATCGACTATGAAGTTGATATTTATGGATTGAATAGGGATACAAGATAAATGTATCATTTCCCTGTATCGCCCTATAGAACACCAAGTAAAAACATATGAAGCATGCAGTTTTTATCATGCCATCAAAGAAAATTCTCTACTGAGAGATATAAGCCATTGGATTTTAGGGGTATTCAAGGTTTCCCTAACAAGATTCTTGATGATATTAGGAAATATTTGCCTAAATTTTTAGGGAAATTTTTTGAGTTGGCTTCCAAATATCTGGATGTAGGGTATGTGCAGGATCATGATGGGCCAAAAAGTGGCGATATGATAGGTATTTGTAGGGTATGTGGCTAACAACTTTTTTTTTACCAAAAATTAATGAAATGAAAAGGGTTCTTAAAGGAGATTCTCAGCTTTCCACCAATATAAATTATTCTTTACTTTGAATTTAATAAATAATTATTATTCATTTTCTATCTAAATTACAACTAAAGTCCTGATTGATAGGTTGATTGAAAAACATCTAAAGATTTCAAACAGTATCACATTTTTTGAATCTAAAACATGTGTCACATTCTATGCTTGTATACTATAGGATTAAAAAATAATAATTAAATTTCATGAATTTTGACCAAGTTAAGGTGGTTAGACGTACGAGTTTTTATATTTTTTAAAATTTGTAATAAAAAAGTCATAATTAATTAATTATTTGGAAAAATACAAAAAAATATGTAACACATCCGGGCATGAATCCTCTAATTATATCTAAAATATTATAAAAAATATTATGATTTTATTGTTGTTAAGGTGGTCAGACAAACACCCACTTCTTATTTTTCCCCTGAAATTTAAGTACTATGCATTGAAATTTTAAATTTTCACCAAATAGATTTTGTTTTTAAAAATAAACCTAATAGTTTAGAAACTACATTCAATTTGATACAAATTCTATTGTTACATATTTTTGAAATAATATAGAGAACTTATTCAAATTTTTACATCAAGTTTCCTAAGTCTAATTTTTTTGATTTTTTTACCACTTAAGGGCCTATTTTTTCCATGATCTGATCCTGCACATACCCTGTATTCATAGATTTGATGGGTGATTTTGAGATAAACCATGAGGATGTTGTAATGAAGCTTTTTGCTCAGTCTTTAAAATAAAATGCTAGAGACTAGTTCTCATTTTTACCAGTGTGTTCTATAGATTCATGGAATGACTTCAGGATAGCATTTGTGGAACAATTTAGTGAAAGGATTAGTCCAAATGTGATAAGAAAAAGATTTATGGAAATCTGTAAGGATGAAGAAGAGTTGGTCCCTCATTTTAACTTCAGATTTGTAAAAGAAGTAAAAATATTCTTGAACATTTGAGACCCAATGATGCAGAATGTCTAATTGTCTATCTAGGTGCATTTGATAATGAGATGAGCTATTTGATAAGGGATAATGAACCCAAAAAATTACATAAGGCATATCATATTGCTATGGATATTGAAAATACTATGAAATATTCAATGATGAGGGGATATATAGCTACAAGTGCTTGTGGTCCTAGTGCACATCATATAAATGGAATAGATAAGGATGAAAGGGATGATCAAGGTGATGATTTTTTTGATGCCTTATCTTGTTCACCTCCATGGCATATTAATCATGAACAAATTCAAGATAGACTTCAACAATGTTTAAGTAATGATGAGCAAGTGTTGTTAGTTCAAAATTTGTCTAGCATGAAGAGACATGAGGGGGAATTGCCATATCAGTTGTTAGAAAGATTCTTGGATTCCTTGTTAGATATTCCTAAAAGGTTACGACCTGAAGATTCAATATGCATTGACATATTCTATGACATATATGAGCTAGGAATTAGTGCCTTGCCCAAGGAATTAAAACCTTAGGATTTTGATCAAATAATCAGTTGGATCAAAATTACTGAGGATGCTATATATGACTATATACAAAAAATTAGGTATCAAAATAATAGGGATGTTCATCCTATTGTCAAAAATCAAGAGTTTATCCAAGTAATGGATAAAGATGTTTCAAAAGATGAAAATTTGTCTAGTAGTGTGGATGATGATATTGTCATACTTGCAAGAACTACTGATATACCTTTGAAGGTTGGTAACTAGGATAATGGAAATGAGAATTTTGATTACTCTTATGAGGGAATTTAGTCCTTGTGTAAGGATGACCTGAAGGCATTTTTCTTTCCTGAAGAATATAGTTGTATCAATACTCATGATGTTTGTCCCTTACCAATAAATGAACAAATTAAATGTAATGGATTCTTGAAATGCAACCCAAATTTATTAGAATTGGAATGTCCTAGTGATATGGTAGATGATGAATTTCAAGATAAGAATGTCTATATTTAGGGTCTTGAGCCTAAGGTTAGTGTTAAAAATGATGGGATTGGTGATACTTGTTAGAAGGGTCTTGTTTCTATATGCTTGTATGAAACTAGAATAGAATGTACATACAAGTTTCATAATAGATATGGACATGATAATTGAAGAAACTTTCTTGACTAAAAATAAGAAATGTTCAAGTTGTAGAGTTTCCTGCGCATATGAGTTAGAAAAACCATCAATTAATGATGCACTCGAATACCCTACTACTGATCATATCAATCCTAAACTATCTAATCAATCCTTTGAAGTAGCTTGTTTCAAGTTGAGCAATAATTGGAAGGGAGAATTGGGGTATGTTAATGAAATTGAGACAAAAATATGTTTTGATGCTTGGGATGGTACATGGATAATGCTTTTTATGGGAATGACCCTAATCTAAGTGAAAGAAAGAATGCTATGGATTTTGATGAATCAATTTCCAAAGGATTTGGAGCATTTGGCAGCATAAATAGCTTATACTGCTCTAACAAATGTGAACTCCTATTTGAACATAAGCATCTGTATGAACATTTCTTATTCATCACACAAAGTGAATAGGTGTCCCTGGGTGAAAACCCTTAAAGAAGTATGTATGATGGTTTCCAATTTAATGAGAAAAGTGAATTTGATATCAGCTTATATGATGATGGTGATCAAGTGGATTATGAATATTTTACTTTCCCTATCCAGTTGGATGGGCATTTGATCATGTATTTCAGTTAATACTTGACTACAGTCCACAGTTGGAAATGAATGAAAGCAATAATAATAAGTTTAGACACATGTCCATAATGGTTGATTGCAGTGGCCGCAACATGATTGGAAGGTGGTTAATTCATGAGAATATTTTCAGCCTTAGCATGGTACAAATAGTGGAAAATAAGATTTTTGATAGGGGCAAGTACTAGTTCCAAGGTTGGGTGCCTGAGGCCACTAAGTAAAGTTGAAGCCTAATAAAGTTATAGAGTACAAGTTAAAAACTTGCACATCACCAGAGGCTTCAAAATGATGGATATTGGATCTTTTGGTATGGCCTTGTAACCTATGTAAATATTGTACATGTGTGGTTTGTTTTGGTCTAGTTGTCTTGCCTGGTCTGGGAAAGTCCTTTGTTTTTGGTCCTCTATGCTTGGTCTACTTCACTTGAGATTCTTGATTCTCACTCTATTCACTAAGGAATAGACATCCCCAACTAGAGCCACTGATGGAACCCCTATTTTTTTTTTGGTTCTAGTCCTAAACCTTGTAGATTTCAGTTAGTTGCAAATGTCTGAACTTAGGGTTTTGCTCAATGATATTTCCTTTGGATTTTGTTATCAAAATGATCTCCAAGAAACCTTTAAATCAAAACCCTTTCCAATGTTATGATCTATCATTGACCTCTTATCACCTATCTTTAATCACGCTAAAACATCTTATGTCATTTGAGCTTGTGGAATTACCAGCCTGTCATGCCTAGGTCCGATATTCTTCATTTTATAAGGATGATCGATTAACCTTTTTGATCTTTACATCCTTTGAAAATAATATATTATGAGTTTTTCAAGGCCTTTTATATGTCATCCTAGGTGGTCCCCTTTTCTCACAATGACTTTTGAGCACATGCTTAATACTTTACTTAAGCCTCATCTATCATCTCCATTTATTGCTTATCATGGATAGCTTTATAAATGCAAATTTACATCAATGATGAGTGATGGATAGTGTCCCTTTTGTTTTTCTCATCGTGAATTGGTTTGAGAAAATTTGATTCAAATCAGCGATGCACAATGCACAAATTTAGACTCTTTGTATCACTGGGATCTCTTTTATCGCTAATTATCCATGAGTTTTATAAAACAAAATAGTGATTTGTGATGGCCTTTAATGCTTTTGTATTTTCTCTTATCACTCATCGCAGATTTGTTCTGAGTTTTGAGTTTTATATTAGTGATGAGTGATAACCTCAAGGCTCCTTTTGTATCTCTCCATCACTCATCATGGATATCTATGCACTTATCTTGATAGATTAGTGATGAGTGATGATGTCACCAATCAATATGAGTCATCGTTGTTCTGAAAGGGGGTATATGAGCAATATGTTAGTGACCATTGATTTCAAGGAATGATGCAGGTGGCTCATTTTGGTTTTGTCATTGATATGGTTTTAAATTTGAAACATAAATCAGTAATGTGTGATCCAGAATGTAGATTTCCAAAAGGGACTGTGATTCAACAGTCAAAGTTTCATCATGCCAAAGCTCTCATCACTAATTAAATTATGAAAGGATGGGGAAAGGTAGCACCACATGATGTGATGTTTTCAGAGAATATTCTCTTCAAATGTAGCCTCTTTGTACTTCACCAATATAAATGAAAAGCACAGACCAAGGTGGTGATGCATGATAATTATCAGATTAAGATGACTAATGAAGCTAGAGGAAAATGTGGCAGCTTTCTAAGTTGGTATCATTGTTTTTGAGGCAAGTTGTAAAAGCCAGAAATGATGCTTGAGGATCACCATTGATAGTGTTTTAAATCCAAAAAGATTGTAGATTGTCTGCCATTTCATCTCACCATTTACAGTCTTCATGAATTGAGAAGTGTGAGCCAGAGTGGAAGTGTGCGAGTTTTTGGTTTTTAATTGCAGAAGTATTGAAATATTGTATCGCAGGTGAGTTGTTCTTTCATATGAGCTCAGTTTGATTCATGCATTGGTTTGTTTGAGAGTTCCATATTTTTGGGGTGGTGATATTTTTAATTGACTATAATTGTTACTAGGGTTAGTTGAATTGTCTAGGTTTGTGGGTTTTCTTTTCCACAAGTTCATTTCAAGAGCCTAAACGGGTGAGCCTTCTTATAATTGAGAATTTTCTAGTCTTTACCCTATTTCTTGTGAAAATGGGCAATTTAGGTGTTTCCTTTTAGCCAACTAGGAGGTCCAAGAGACTCAGTGTGTTCAAATTTCAAGAGGATACATTTGTGGCTGAGCAAGAAGTCATTGGGACTTCTGCAACACCAAAGGGCAAGAGAAGTGCCCATGGTAAGAATAAGAAGACTATTGTCAAAAGCACGTATAATTTAAGAAGTAGGACTATTTCAGAAGAACTGGTCAAGTTTAAAGGGAAGGAATCTGTTGAGCCTGAGAAGAAGGAAAAGAAGAGAAACAAATATCATAAGGTCTACTTGGGAAGACACAATTCTCCCATTGTGGTTTCAGACAGCCCTTCAGATGGTGGAGGTGATACTGACTTTGAGAATGACCATTATCTTCTTTCCCTAGTGTTGTATGAAGACTCTGAGAAGGAAGGAGTGATGGTTCCTCTAGTTTCATCACGAACAAGGAGAGGGTGAGCATACTCTGATGTTGATGATTTAGAGTAGTGTCCCTACCTTGTTTTTGTTTTTTATGACACCATCACCACTACATCATAATTGTTATCCTCAACATATCTATGTTTTTTTGTCTTTATTGCTAATGTGGAAATCTTTTTGGCTAGTGTGCGGAAATGTTTGACTCCTTAACTTCTTTGGAAAATATGCCTTTTCCGGGTAGTATATATGTTTTTTCTTTGGCTGCTAATGGAGATTCTTCTTTGGTGAACTAGGAAAAAATTCTTTGGTGTTATTGTAGCAACAAATTATTCCTTTTGGAAGGCTGGCCAATCTACTTCAACCAAATTGTGTGGAATTTTATTTCTTTTGTTTTCCCTTGTTCTACAAATGATTACATGTAACTAACTGGGGAATATCTCAAATTCAAGTGAAATTGGCTTTCGAACGAAATGAAATGTAATTGTAATCTAGCCTGTTGCTTGTTGCTCCCTTGTTCTATAAAATGGATTTCAGGGCTGATTACAAGGAGTTCAAGATTTTAGTCTCAGAAGGGTCTAAGTGGAAACTAAGCTCATGAAGGAGCAATATGTAAATCAATGTACCAAATGAATAGTTTTGTAAGGAGTCTAGGGCGTAAGTCTGTTTGTAATTATCTCAAATAGTTTTACAGTAGCAATAGTTATAAATGAAAATGATATTTCCTAAACATTTTCTCTCCATTGCAATTTTCTTCCTCATTATGAATGAAATGGTTAATGTTCTTTTCATTTGTCTTCAATTTTTTTAATTGAATGATTGACTTCATTTCTGCTTCAATTCGAAGGATTGATTAAATGTTAAAGTTAAGTCCCTGATTTGTGAGGAAAGAGAATATGATTGATAAGTAGTTAAGTTTAAGGAATAGTGAGTTGAATACTGTAATGCAGTATATCAATAGTCCATTAATTACTGGTTCAATTTGCTAAAGTATTATTGGTTATTATAAGCACAACTCCATGGCCCAATGGGAAAGGCACTGGTCTTTTCATTTGGTTGTTTTAAACTTGGATAAATGAGTTATTTCACTTGACCGAGGGCTTGAAATGAGGATAAAAATCATCTAAAAATCTTTAAAGTATAATGTACAAATCTGAAGTACCCTCTTATTCCTTGCAATCGATAGTAACTTGTTTAAAGGTCAACCAAACCTTTGATGAATGATGTCTATTTTGCATTCATAGGAATATATCTGTGTGTAGAAATTTTCTTAACCAAATGAATATCACATGAGCATAATTAGGATTACCCTCCTAGGTTTCACAGAGCCCAAAGTGAAGAAGTAAGGATCTCAAAATCTTTACGTGTGTGTTGGCCAATCCTTACCCTTGTTAATTATTGAATTTTGGAAGATTCATAGGTAAGCGGTAAGATTAAGTTTGGTTCATAAAAAATAACCAACAATCCCTATACAGCCCCAACAATTTTCCCCTTCTTGTTTGTGTGTAGATGGATGTGTGTGTAGAGCTAGCTAGAAAATTCATGCTTTTGTGAGATCATCTTCATCACCCTTGCTTTCATTTACTTGCTTAATCATCTTTGTCTTTATTTCTCGTAGTTCATCATTCTGTTTACTTTGTTAAAATCAACTAGCTAGGCTGCAAGTAGGTTTTTGGTATCTTCTTTGTTGTACTTTGTATTTTTTGGAAGTACGGATGCCAACACACTAGAGAGATGCTAGCACATCGTGTAGTCATGCCAGACCCACACTACCATCCTCAAACATAAAGCTTTCTCAGGTAAATTTTGGGCTCCAAAAACTAGCTCGTCTAGCTCCAACCAGAGTTATGGATTAGTAGAGTGACATAAGTACTACGTAGTGCTCTTCATTCTTGATACTCACCCCAAAACATCCCTTTAGAGTGAGGTAAGTTAGGGTAGCCCTCTGCTCTCAACTCTCTGTGACTGGAGCCTTGACATGGTTGGTCCCCCTATCTTACAATTTCATTGTAACTATTAGTAGTCAATGGTTAGTTGATCATTTGGGTACCTTCGGTTGCATGTAAGAGGAATTTTTTTCCATAACTTGCAAAAGGGTTGTTTTTTTCATTTTGCGATAAATTGCAAATGGGAAGGGGGAGTGAGGGGGTATTTTTTATTTTTTGTTAGGGTGGGTTCTTTTTTATTTTTTGTCATTTTCTTAAGGTTTGAAAGACATACTTAATCTATGTCTTCATTATCACCTCATTACATAAATGACATAAACTTGTAAAAACTCAAAACAACAAATAATTTTGTAAATTCACTCACATAAAATACCACAAATATTAAATACATGTGTTCCTTAGGGAAAGAATTTGGGAATTTTGTACTTACACTGAATTGTAAAGTGTAATGGAGGGTTGTGTAGAGGATTGATTTAACATCACAATTATGGATCCTCATGATTCTTGCCACATAATGTGTGTTTCCTTGATTTTCCATCACAACAATGGATCTCATGATTCTCACCTCATGCATGTGTGCCTTGATGCACATCATTTTTTAGTTTCTTGTACATCTTTTGGACGTAATTTTGGGTCTAAATTCCTTGCACACTTTTGTTCCCAATTTTAGTTGGTCTTCTAATATCTCTTAGCATTAAGGGGGATTATGAAAATGTTATATTCTAATGCTTCTTTCAATGAAGCAATGGAGGAACCTTATTTTGGGGGTCGCATAGACTTTCTATCTTGATCTCTCATATTGGGGGTTATTTTAGTGGATCATATTTTGTGAGATTCTAATACTTATGTAGATCACAATGATGTAAATTTTAATAGTTTACACATGTCACTTGTGCATTACTCTAGAATCATAGTAATATATGTATTTTCAACTTGATAGGCATTTTGGTATTCATGGTTGAGTAGTATTGATATATTCACTCAAAGTATTTTGTATCTTTTATCTTGATCTATATTTCTTAGAGGTTCGTTGATTCCAACAAACACTAGTTCATCTTCAAAATTTTTTACAACTTTGACATGCTTCGAGAGTTCTTCATCTTGATGTTCCTATGTATCACTTAAGGGAGGGTGTTAGAGTAAATAATTTATCCATTCACTATACTTAAGTGTACTTAGGTTGATGGGGTTAGACAACATCTTGTCTAATTGAATGTGCAACCTTTAGGCCTTTAGAGGTTATCAAATTGTTTGATAAACCTCATGTACATACCTTTTGAGGTTGGAAGACTTTTCATCTCACCTCAAAGGTCACTCAACACTTGGCATCAAGGTCAATGACTTGGTCAAATAGGTTGTTGGTTTGCACATTCCTAGTGATCCATAGGTGGACACTTATACGACACTTGTCTACTTATTTGTGCCACGTCATGGGGAACTTGTCAATCCACACGATAGTTGGATTTCCTCTTCCTTTCATATATACACAAGCTCATATTGAACTTTTTAAGTAACTCTTTGATTAGTCTCTTTGATAATGTGAATCAGGTTGGTCATTGTGTGCAAGCTTTTTTGTGGAAGCATAAGGTTTTTGTTGTTACAATCTTGGATGTAAATCCTAACAAAACCTAATGAGGTTCAAATTTGAATTCATATTGTTTTATGTTTAAAACATAATTTTATGAGTTGTAAGAGATTTCCAACCCTTAGGATTCAGAATTTGAGCCTAAATGGGTGGTGATTATAATAATTTTGAATTTAAAGAATTAAAATGTGTACACATTAAAACACATGTGTGTTATGTTTTCAATAATACAAATGCATTTTTATATAAAAATATCAAGGCTACCCACTAATTTGTTTCCTATTTCTATGCACTTACCCCATTAATAGATCTTTTAATTTTGATGTTTGCTACCTAATATGAGTCCACATTACCTTATATATCTATCAAATATGTATCCTTTGAAACATCACAACAATACCAAATAGAATGCTTAAAAAGTTAACTTGCAAGTATCCAAAGACCTACTTTACTATAACCTAATATCCATGTACAGGATTAGGCATGTAATAGATCAAGAATATCACTACCTAGAAAATATCTAGTCTAATGTAGACCATAACATGTATAAGGCTTTCAACATAAAGCTTAGTGCTAATAAAAATAAGAGTAATCCATATTTTAATGTTGGTCATATTGAAATATTGAAAACTAGACTCCATCCCAAGGATGTACATTTCAAAGTTTTATCATAGCTCTATTTTATCTAATCTACATCCCAAGGATGTACCTATATCAGATCTCCTATGTCCATTCTAATTTGCAATGAAATTTGAAATTTTAACTCCATAATCATTTCCTTATTATTACTAAATAATATCATTGATATAAAAAAATATTATTAATAAAATGATATTAAATTTATCTTCATTGATATTCCTCTTCTGGGCGAGTGCATGAAGTTGGGTACTAATTTTCTGGCCACTTTTAAAAAAAGTTATAAAAAATGCCCTCGCGTTATAATGCGCTCGCGTTATTTAACATTAACAACAAAGAAAAAAGTGAAAGTATTTTCCTTGGAATACCAACCCAAAGGCTTGGAGGGAATTCCCAACAAGGCTAGAAATGTGTTTTTGCAAATTCTACAATTTTTCACATAATCGGGTCTATGCTCACCATCAAGATTACATCTAGTTCAATATCGACAAAATTGAAAACATGGGTAATGTTAGGTTCTCTCTTAGCTATCCAAAAATGTATTTTTTTTCACTTTTTGACAATGGCAAGCCTTTCATCCATAATTTCCTTTGTTTGTATGTCTATTTTATGCCAAAAAGCAGTGTTTGGTGTTTTTTTGTTATAACTTAACCGTTCATCAAAATTTCAAATAAATCACATTTTTAGAAACTAGACTCCATTCTACAAATTTAAGAAAAAAAAAGAAAAAAAAAATCAATTATTTTCAAAAATTTGTAGGGGGAGCACGGCCAAAATTTTGCTTTTTAGGAAGTGCCCACTTAGAAAATTAGTAAAAAATCAAATATTCATTAAAAAATTATCAATTTTTTTTTTGCATCAACTAGATGATATTAGCTAACTTCTGACCGTAGTGATTTTAGAAAGACTACAAAAAAGGTCACTGTGCTCAGGTTGTACAAGAGTTGCTATGTTATGTTTTTCTGACAAAAACAACACCAACTTGTGTACATCCCTCTATTGAACCCGTTAATCTCAACCATTTTCAAAATAAATTAATAGTTTAGAAAGTAGACTCAGAGCACTTTGATCCTTGTTTTTGTTCTATCTCAAAATTTTGAGTGTAACTATCCTCAATTTCACGTCCAAGGTCAGCATTTCCTGATTTCAGAAAAAAAGTGGCCACTTAAGCCCCATTTTTGGGAACCATCTTGGTGTGCACTTACCCTTCTATCATCAAACTCATTGATCAAAAATAGAATCATGACCACCCATCATCAAATATTAAGCTTCCTCTAATGAAAATCTCAATAACCATGGACTTAGCCTAGTATAGGTTCTCGAATTTTATTTTTTTATGGAGGGGTTTTGTAGAGGATTTTTCATAAAAAATTAATAATAACATCTAGCAAGGAAAGTTTAATTATACTTCTCACCTTTTCATTAAATTCTACACAATCATCTAATGACTTTACAAATCATTTGGGCCTAGTTATTGTAGCTCACCTAGATCTTGATCTATTTGTAAATAATCCATATTGAGCTTTGATAGAATTCAATTAATGCTACTAAATTTCTATTTTTTTAGTGAGACACACTTTCCATCTTCACTTAAATAAATATATTGTCCATGCACACTCCCACTAAAAAAAAATAGTACCAATAACCTTGTCAGGCTTACAACCTATGACTTGAGTTAATTAAGCTTTGATAACATATGAAAGAAATACTAGGTATGGAAAAGCTTTGTACACAAATATAAGAGGAGAGATTAATAAACAATATGATCTAAAATAATCTTCAATTCTAGGAAGCAACATAGTATAATAATTCACCATAACATAATGATACATCCTTGGAGCATCTTTTTGGAAAAAACTTGGCCTTCGGATTTGAAACCAATGTATTAATAAACCACAATCTTGGTTATAATAAAATATAGGAAATCAACATTCAAAGGAGACAACAACAATTCTATCTAGAATAATATTCACAACATATAATACCTACAAAATACACTATGCAAACTCTATCTCAAGTATCCAATATATATATAACACATAAAATCACAAAAGGGGAATTTCTTAGAAACTATGAGCTAATACCACTTGAAAGTGGTATCCAAATTCTAAGAAGATTCCTCACACAAAATATAGTGTATTCCTTACACTCACCATAAGAATATGTAATAACATATCACAATTGTCCTCCTAGATTGGGTGCTCCAATTTGTCTAATTCAAACCCTCGAATGATGCTTTATAATATTCATAAATATATTTCATAGATTAATGAATGTTCTTGGTCAACATGTGTAACTCACTCTTACAAATATCTTATGCATGAAACATATTGTTACATTCTTGATATGGGAGCCTAACTTTTGAGGGTCATACTTTTTATCCAAGAACATTATTAATTTTTTTTCATAAATTCAAGATTATAGAGAGGTACATTCCAATATAAATAGGTTTAGCTAGTTAAAGTCAAGTTTATTTGGATAATTTTCATGGTCCAAAGTGACATTTGTGGCTCAAAAATTACATTTTTTGTATTTTGCAAGGTTGAGACATCATTCATAACAATAAAGATCTCTATCTAATACACATGAAAAATATTAAACAATATTTTAAAAAAAGAACATGACTACTCTTTTTTAATATGCTTGTTTCAACAAAATAATAATAATAATTTAGGTATATATGAAAAACGATATGTATTGTGCAGAAATATGTATCTAAATTATATTATTTTCAATAAAAAAAATTAATAAATAAAATATGAACAATAGGTATGTGTGTCCTTGACATTAATATTAATGAACTATGTTTAACTTATGAAAATATCTTATTTCTAATTCATATTATGTATTTTCAACAAATAATACTAATTAAAAATATTATAAAATATAAGAAATAATTTATTGAAAAATATTTAAAAATGAGATAAATTATTATTTAAAAGAAAAAAATTATGTTTTGCATAAGAAATCTCACAAATCATTAGTATATAATCTCTTCAAAATCTAAATAATTAAAAGTAAAAATTAAAAAAAAAAAATCCTAAGCTTCACCCCACTAATACTTCTCTATAATTCCATTTACTTTATTAGGCCTCATATGTAATTCTCAAATAGATTCATATGATTTCATTAGAAGTGATGTCATTGATTACAGGAGTCAAAAATGTCTAATCCTATCAATGAGAATATATTAAGAACAATGTCATATGTTTAAAAAAATCTCAAAGTAGTAAAACACGATATGTTAGATTACTATTTCTCAATAGAGGTCAACATGGTAATATATTGGTCATTCATGTAGTAATTCCCTATTGAACAAAGATTTCTCCCTCCTCAATTGTGTAATATTCTATTTTAAAGATATAAGTGTCTAGAATAGTGAGTAAAATCTCATTTATTTAATTTTTAAAAATATTATTATGTAGGTAAATTTAAAATGTAAATTTATTCTAGTGATATTTTTATCCCTATCCATTGTACTCACATTGAAAAGCATATAATTAGTATACTCATGATTGATACTACAATTTTTGTGTGAGATTATTTAAGGTGCACATTAATTCTATAATATCTACTAGTTTCACTTTTACATATGTTACATTCAAGATAGTAGAAGAGTAACATATAGATATTTTAGTTTTCAAAGATTACATACTAGCACCAATAACAAAATAGTTTTAACATTATGATTGGGTTATCTTCTTTGTTGATGCATCCACCCATCTATGTTTTAGAAGAAATTTTCAAAAATAAAATAAAATAAAGACTTTAATTTTTTATTGTTGTCTTTTCAGATGAAAAATATGATAAAGTGAATTTAGTCTATATTATGTTGATAATAATAATTATTAATTATGTGCTAGTAAATATGTAGTTTTTATGTAACAAAATACATAAATGCTTTCAAGTGCATATAAGGTACAAGTATGTATCAAAGTGAATTTAAAATGAGAATAAATGTATCTCTCTAACTATGTTGGAAATGGAAATGTACAATGGTAATGTGTTAAACATAATATTCCTAAATATAATGTAGCACTTGTTATTATGTGTACAATATAATATTTGAAGAAATATTGAGTTATATTAAATGCCAAAAATAGGGGTTGGGGCCCTAGCTCGGTTGGCTAAATCTTTCCTGTTGCAGGAGGTTGGTCACGAGGTCTAGTCTCCCCCACCCCCGTGGTACTGGAGGGCGTGTCGCACCAACGCCACCGGTCACGTTAAAAAGTTTACCAGGCGCACACTGCAGTTTATATGGGGTCGTGCTACCCGATTCCTGCAGTCTAAAAAAAATAAAAAATAAAAAAAATGCCAAAAACAAATAATAGTCATATCATTTATGCAATCTAAAAGAAAACTTTTAAAATAAACAATAGATTAAATATTTTCTTTTAAATAAATATTAGACTAAATTATAATCGACATTTAAAAATGAACATACATTTTTTATTTTTTTATAATAGACATTAAAAGATGAACATATAAACATTTATTTTGATAGAATTATTAAAATGCAATAGAAACATTGTTTTATAATATTTTATCATCTTTTTAATATGTATAATAAATTAAAATAAAGAATACATAAAAAATCTCATGATTATAAATTTAAACTCAAGAGAAGATTACAAGATAGAACTTTCTAAAAAAATTGTGAGATCACATATATCCTTTCTTACTAAGTAAAATTTTCAGTGAAATACATATGTCTACTCCTTGTATATAAGATGTTTTAAAAGAAATTAATTATTTAAATTTTCAAATAATATATTTTAAAAAAAATTAAAATTTCTATTATAATTAATCATGACTTTTTTATTTATTTTTATTAAGGTTTATATGTGATGATCATTATTGAAATTTTAAATGCATGATGAGGTGGGAAGAAAAATTTAATTATGCGATTGAAGTATTTTTAAAAGTTCATTATTTTTTCTAGTTATTTAGAAAGATATTGAGTTAATTTTAAATTTACGAGTATATATATGAAAAAAATGAATTATACATATAAAGATGTTGAACTAGTAATCAAAGCATATTATAATGTTGTACACTATTACATTGAGCAAATTATATGATGAGAAAGTATATATCTAAATTAGAAGTTGTCATTTATCTAAATTGTTACAAATAGATAACAAGTCTATTATAATATGATAAATAAACACAAATATAAACCAAAATCATCCTTTAAATAAACTATTACAAATAAAATATCAATCACCTAAACATCAAAACTAACTGAATCATACAACAAATATACCATTTTCCTTAATCTACAATCCTTCAGCTACACCCAACCACAAGTCTCCATAAAGACTTTTTACTATTTCTACCCATTATTTAGTAATAGTTTTTAATCTCCGTTTATTTACTACTAAGACGATGGCAGCCGCCCCATCCTAGATTCTATCGATTATAAACTTTTTTTTATTTAATATTTGTTATTATAACAACACCAATTAAAACCTGCTTGCGGCTCCGTCGTTTTGCTTGCTGAAGTGAACTGAAAGCTATAGCTGTCTTCGTCGTCTACCTGATCTACCTGCACCTCTACACGCCTTGGAATTTGTAGTGCAGGAGCCTTCATCGTCCCTTCCAATATCTTCACCACTTCCCCCATGCTCGGCCTCTTGTTTTCATCATCTTGAATGCACAACATTCCCACCATAGCGGCTCTTCCTACCTCTTCAATATCCGCCTCATTCACTATCCTCGCATCCACAATGCCTATTATGTTTCCCCTCTGAACTTGAGGAGACGCCCAGGTAGGAAAGTAGAACCTGCTCTCCTCCACATTCAACTCAAGATTTCTTCGACCAGATATAATTTCCAGCAAAGTCATGCCAAAACTAAATACATCCGCCTTGGGAGTTATAGGAAGGCCGGAAAGCCACTCGGGAGCCAAATACCCTCGAGTTCCTCTTGTAGTGGTCAGTACGCGGCTGAAATCTCTGCCCACCATCTTTGCCAGCCCGAAATCGGCCACCTTCGGGTTGAAGTCGCTGTCGAGCAGAATGTTTTCAGGCTTAATATCGCAGTGAATGATGCGATCCCTGCATTCCTCATGGAGATAAACTAATCCTCGTGCAGTGCCCAGTGCGATCTGAAACCGAGTCTTCCAATTCAACACCTTCTGTGCTTTTTCATCTTTACAGAAGAGGAATGACTTTAGAGAACCATTAGGCATGTAGGCATACACCAATAGTCTTCGAGAGCCTTCTACGCAGAATCCCAAGAGCCTCACCAAATTCACATGCTGTATTCTTCCGACGGTGCTTATTTCCGCACGGAATTGCTTTTCTCCTTGTGCAGAACCCTCTAATCTTTTTACCGCCACAAGCTGGTTGTCTGGCAGAGTTCCTTTGAACACAGAGCCGAATGCTCCGCTCCCAAGTTTATGCTTGAAATTCTTGGTTGCAATTCGCAACTCTTTGTAAGTGAATGTTTTGAGTGAAGTTGGCACATCCTCTTCCATGTTTTTCTTGGGCTGTCTTCGACGCGTCCACAGAAGAAATCCGGCCAACAGGAAAGCTAAAACAACAGCTATAGCAGCGATGGTCGCAGGAAGTAAAATGCTAAGAGCAGGAGCTTTGCTGCTTGCCTCCGATGTCGAGTGCCGCAACCCAGAGGAAGCCAGCCTAATGAAAACAGATTGGCCGACGGATGAATAACGCATTTTGAGTAAATCCCCAAACCACAGTCTACAAACGGGTGAATCAGAATTAGCAAAAACAAAGGCTGTGCAAGAGCAATTATTGAGGCAAGCAGACCCGCAGCCTTGCTTGGTTGGCACACCTTCTTCATCGGGCAAGTATTTGTTCTTCTTTTCAAAGAAGCCATCGGTGGTGCCCTCTATGGCAGAGCACTGTAGAGGACTTCGCCGTTCACAGCCGCTTAGCTGCCAAACTTGAGACTTGTTCTTGGTCGTGAAGCCCTCAACACAACCACATACTTCATTCGCATAGCACACTCCGTACACCCCGCAGATATCATAGGCACTGCATTGACCTCCGTGTGTCGACCACATCAAATTCCATGTCTTATCATGCATCAAGTAGTAAAGGCCTAATCTGCCATTCTCATCTAAGAGGATCCGCCCCACGAGGTTCTGTTCTAACCTCAAATTGGAGTATATGCTTGAAGGAGAATTCCTCACACAGGACATTTGGATTGTCTTGTCACCTTCCAACTCTGAATGTTGGTAAAATAATTCGCAGTCCACTCTCCAATGGACCAATATCGAACACTGTTGTTATAGACAATCACCAACTGCGTCTTTCTTGGAGAAGTTTCCATTCCAAAAGAGAAGAGCCCAATTGCAGGATCCACAGAACTCTTCCTCGAAGTTAGCTGCATGCCTTTCCAAAATTGCGTGCCAGGCAACCATGTATCTCCCGGATACGCGAAACTCTCCCAAACATTCTTGTTTTGGGCATCCAGCATAATGAAATTACCAGTATCCTTTATCACTGCTCGCGATCCTTTTAGGCCAATATCAGTTGACCAAACTGACAGGCCCTTTCTATTAAACAATCTGAGATGACCATCGCTCGAAAATTGCAGAACGCCGGGCATCCTTCTGACAGGATTCTCTCTGTTAGCCACCCAAACAATGGTCTTCTCAGAGATTTGTGCATACCAGATGCCAATGTAAAAATTGTTCGTTCCTCTTGGACTGAAAAATCCTAATGCAAACACGCCATTCTTTGACATTATGGTCTGATTTCCAGTGAGAGAAGCCCCCAATACAAGTGTATCTCCAACGTCCACCGGTAATGAACAGCAAAAATGCACTGCAATAATCATAGAAATTGCTAGGATCAAATACTTCATCGCCATTTCAATAACCGTAGCCTTTTTATTTTTCTTATCAATTTTTCTTATCAGTTGTTTTTAAGTAGTGCGTAGATGGTTTCTGGCTTATTTTCGAATTTAAATAGAAATCAATTAGACTACTCAATCATTTTTTTTGACTTATTTGATCCAATAATTCCAAACGTCCTCCAACTCCACTTGCCCCAACTCCCTTTTCCCCTTCTTTTCTCCGAAGGGACTCCCCTACTATCCATAGGGTTCCGGGTCAAATGCAATGGCTGCTATGTATGGTGGTCCAGGCGGCGGATAAGCCCTGTACGACGACAGACAAAAATGGATATGCGGTCAAATAGGGAGAAAGTTTACGATGGCACAACGCCCATTTCCAAAGGGTGGATTCCCTTGTTTCTGCTGGCGGGTCTTTTCGTGTCCATTGGTGTCGGGTAAAGACTATTACAACTAACTATGCCGATTTTACGGAAATGGGATCAAAGATTTGTGGGGTCCTCCGCAAGGGAAGTTCTTCCGACTTCTTCGGGCGCGCAATTTCGAAGATTTAACAGCGTGGAGATCCGACCTCGTAGAACGCGCGAATTGGAAAATATCGACCGTACGCAGATCTGATTTTCTCAACGCGTAACTTTTGTTTGTTATGTTTTTTCTTTCACATGCGATGATTAACTTTTGTTTTGTTTTTCAATGGGCAACTGCCTCGCCTTTAATAGTCCCTGCCGCAGGGAGAAAACTTACGCATTCATTCAATACAATTTTTTTGGGCTGACACAACTAGAATTTAAAAGTTGAGCACCAATTGTATATAGTCTATATTAAATTCTTTGTTTTTCAAATAAATAAAATATGTTGTATCTTTTTTTGTATTGGCTGGTTTTGCTAATAGTCACTGCAAAACATAAGAATTTTATTTTTACAAAAAATTTGAAGTCTATTAATTAGATGAATGACAGGTGGACTATTCATTGAATAGTCATAATACTGGCAGCGTTGGAAATGTTCATCATAAATTTGTAAGCAATTAATTTAGTTGCATTTTTACTAGGTTCACCTTCCAAGGAACTACCTGTCCTGAGTCTTCATTTATTTCATATGGCAGGATAAATAGAAAGCAACACTCTGTTGTGCCCTTAGCACACACGCCCCGTTCGGAACGGGGACCCTCTTTTCTTTCACCTTGTCGGGTCGTTTTGTCGCAGCCTCATTTTGCGTGCCTCCCTTTTTGATGTCTCGAATGGTCACTGTTGCTTTAAAGTCCCACTATAAGTTGACCATGCCCTCCCCTTTTAATTTTGTCGTGTTTTGGGGCCTGACGGAGTCCCTTTGGCAGTTTGACCCTGCCAACGACCCCAGGCCCTGTCGGGCTCGACCATTCGGGATTCCTTCCCCAGGGTTCCCCACTGAACCTGCCGTTCCTGACGGCGTCCGCTTCGCGTCCTCCCGGACCCCGAGGTCCGAACCACCATTTTCCGTTTGCTAGAAATTTGTGGAAATATTCAAAACGGCTGTTTAGCCCTCCGGACCCGAACCCCGGAGTTTTGTCATTACTTCGCCATCCTTCACGGCAAACCTCCGACGACGTTTCGCCTTCAGGGTCCCACCACCTTATTCGCCGACTGAAATCTGTCGGAGGCCCTGACTGCTTTTGAGTGCTCCGGGCCTGATCATCCATAATTAGTCTCCGGAATTCTGTGATGTTTTCGCCGTCTCCGACGGCGGATCTTTGGCGGAGCTCCCCCATCCGGACCCCGACTCTCTCTCTGTCGCCACCGTTCCAACCAAGTCAAAATCAAACAGCAGCCACCGTCAAGCGCCTCCCTGGCCGTCGGACTCCGGGTCTCCCACCGTCGTTGCCATTTTTATCGAATTCACCAACTTTTCTCTTGCCGTACCTGCACTCAATAGGGTTATTAATGGCGATTAGGGGTATAAAATGCCCACTCCGATCTATCTTTATCATTTGACAGAGTTGCAGGGTGATTGAAGAACTTCATTGAGGAGCCCACCGTCTTTGACACCTTCACGCTCGTCGCCCTCAACATCATTTCATCGATCGTAAGTGGATCCCACATCTCCCCACTTCGCGTGTTTGAGGTTGGTTTTCCGTTCGCCCTCCCGAGCATTATTTTGGTGATTTCTAAGGATTTAAATGAATAACAAACGATAAGAAGGCATGAAAATGATAAAACAGGGCATCGCACACAAAACCCATGTGTTGAAAACTTGAGAAACCTTCGTGGGTGCCCTCATCACCAATCTGGAACCTTACCTCACCGCGGCCATTCTTCGCATAGGGAGATCATCCCCTTCAGCCCCGGGCCCTGCCTTGGCCGTCTAAAATAAAACGATGAACCTTGCCGCCGATGGCGATTTCCTCCCTCAGGCTCGGGCCGTCGGACTTCCTTGATCGAAAGTCACCCTCAATGTCGCCGAATAAAAATAGCGAACTCTTGCCACCTCTCCGAGCTCCGGGGTCCGCCCTTCTCCTCGCCGCAGGTATTTCAAATTTGATTGGGCACCCTTCGAGTTTGCGGACTCCGCCCTCCGGGGTTCCTCTCGGTTTCTGCCGTGTTTGCCTCCGAGTTTCTGGCGGAGCCCCGCCATCTAGGTCCCGGGACTTCATTCTCCGATTGGAGTCCCGGTTGAACTCAAAACATCTTTATCTGCTCCGGGCTCTGGACGTTGGGTGTCCGTGCTTCCTTTTCCACCGTCTCGACGGAAAACTCTTTCCGCCCCTCCGTGCTCCGGGCTCCGCCCTTCCGTCCGCTGTGGGGTTCAAAACAAGGTTGACGACGCCCCCTCTACCGGGTCCGGTCTTGGCCCCGGTTGTCGACGTAACTTCACACTTCGGCATAACCTTTGGCTGACCCTTTCCTCGGACGTCCTTCGGACCTCCGGGCTTTGCCCTACTGATCACCATGAAACTCAGAGCAAAATCACATGACGGCGAACCCTTGTGCTGGGTCCAGTCTCGCTCCTGGCCGTTGGCGAGACTTGCGGATCACACCAAAACCTTACCCCGCCGGGCCCTAGCTGTCAGGCTGCCCCCTTTGAACTTTCGTCCCACGTTTGCCGTCCCAAACGGTGAAAGACGAACACCTTCCCAGTACCGCCGACCCAAACGCTCAGAAGTAAAATTACAAACTGCCAGCCACCCTATGGCCCACCGGACCCCAGACCCCGGAGTTCTGTCTCCGAAATTTTGTTTTCAGCCTATTGTTCAAACTGCCATCTCCAGACGGCTCTCCGGCCTGGGACTTCCAAATTATCCTAAACCGATCCAAATGAGCCCAAATCTGGAATCCAACTTCAACCCACGTGCTTAATTTTGGTCCTCTTCATTGCGAACCTCTTGAAATAATAAAATTTGACTGAAGAGAGTCTTTGGGAGCCCTCTACCATGTTTTCCCTTCCAAACAACATTCCTGCCAAGGAAGTCCGGCCCTCCGAGCCCGAATTGTCCAAATTCTCTTAATCACAAGATCAATAACATCTGGGGATAAAAGGTCATGATATGCTTAATTGATTGTTTAAAATAAATATTATTTTTAGGGTGTTGGCTAACGTGAATGCTTTTGTGATCCAATGTGCTGACTATGTCGTTGCTTGCAGAATATATGGAAGTGAGTGCAGGACCTTTAGGGGCATCCGTCGAGAAGGACAAAGGGAAGAAGTCACGAAGGACCCCTCGAGGGAAAGAGGACAAGGATAAGATGAAGTACCAATTCCAAGGCGAGCCTCTCCACTCAAAAGTCACCATGGATTGGAAGGAAATTACTAACACCAACATAGGCCAGGTTGATATTGATGAATTCACACAAAGAGTCAGGGTTAATCCGACAACGAAGAATGCAAGATTGATAAAACAGAGTGGAATAGCGAAGGCTATTGGATTCCCTCCATCCCTTGTGGCCCTCGAGTTGGTCATGGATTTTCTAGAGGTGTATCAAACGGACACAAGGACAATCGTTGATAAAGAGGGCAACATTCTCACTGACATGTCGCCTGAAGGGATCATAGAGACCTTCCATATTCCCACATTTGAAGAGATGGAGGTCCCCACCATAGAAGAATGCCAGGCGACGTGGGATGATAATTTGGCAAGCTGTAAGAAGTCAATAAATCTACATTGGCTCAAGGAAAGGCGGGGTAGCCCTGCGAAGGTTCCTCAAGAACTCTTCCACAACGATTTCTATGAAGATTACCACGACTTGGTCACGATGCTAAGCCGAGTTATGGGTCTTCCTACGGTGGCATTTTTCTAAGAATGGATGGTGTACTTCATTGAGAAAATTTTGTGTGGAAACGAGGACTTGACCACAAAGGCTTCATTTTACTGGGGAGGAATCATAAGCGACTGCTTCCATGAGCATTTTGTCAGCGTAAAGAAAAGCTCTAAATTCTACATGGCTTCCTATCTCGTCTATTCTTTGGCGGATAGAAGACAGTACAACGGGTTGTTTATGGCACCCAGTCAGGAGCAAGGGCGAAGAATTAAGGCATATGATAAGTACCTGCGGCTCCAACACTAGAACTTCAAAAGGGATTACTGCAGAGTAAACGATGCCTTCATTGGCCATATTATTAGAATGATTGCTGGAGACTTCGAGAGGGTCTCTCACAGTGCCAGGGCATTGTTGAAACAATATTCCTTTCTTTTCATTCAATATCCAAAGTTCGCATACATCCGTGCCCAGGGATTCACTGAAAGGCCAAATAGGTTGCCTCGATACCCCAACGACCGAATCATCCTCCTAGAGCTTTCTCGATAGCTCCAACAACTACAGGAAATCTTTAGCAGCAAACACATAGCGGGGATTTCTTATCCCATGACCCTTGGCCAGGGCATGTACCGACTACAAACTTCCCAGTGTGCTGGTAACTCTGAGAAAGAGATGAAGGATTACCACTTCTACCTACACACTGCTCACCCACGGTGGTGCATTTGATAAAGCAAGATAAGATCTCGAAGGATGAGCTCAAGGCATAGGTCGCGGCCTTAACAGATTACATACAATAATGGTCTTCAGTAGACGACCTGCCTACTACATCCACGGCCGCACCTCAGCCGCTATCCAAAGAGTAGATCAATAAGATGGAAAGGAGAAAGAACTTGGAGAAGACCATAGAGGACTGGTTCCGATGAGTCTTATACGTCGAAAACATGGGAATTAGCCGAGCTATGCGAACAGCCAACAAGTTCTTAGACCTGTTGCAGTCTCTGGAAAGCACAAGGAAGCTCTGCATCGACTTCCCCGCGACCTACGACTCCACCTTTCTGAGGATCGAGGCTATCCTTTAGTTTCCATAAGCCACGTGGGAGAAGGAGCTTGCATTTAAGAAAGACGATCACTGGCTAATGGATGTGTGGCGGCGAGACTTTGATAACCGAAAAGAGAGACTAGAACAAATCATGAGCAAGGTGGATCCAGACATAGAATGGATCAAGGAAATCAGGGTAGAATGTGCTCGGTACCTTAAGCTGATGACGGACTATGACATGCCCACAGTACAAATGGATCTGGAGAAGATGAAGGATGGGATGGCTGGTGAAATCACAGTGAAATTTCTGAGTTTTGTTGCCCACGCCTTCAATCAATTGGAGCTATTCAGAGACCAAGGCTCAAAGTACGATGAAGATTGGAAAAAGCTAGAGGATAACACAAAAGAATGGAGCTACCAAGTGCTGTGATATGAAATCATCAAAATAGACAAGCTCCAGGCGGTCATCCTCAAGTTCATCAAATACACAGCCTCTAAAAGGCAGGAGGATAGCCCCGTCAAGGATAAACTCCTTGAAGAGTAGCTACAGTGAAAATAGCAATTGGCTAAAGGACAAAAGTGCTACAGTGTCGTCAGCAAGAGGACGAAATAGGGAAAAGAAAAAATGTAATTTTTAAATTGTGATATATTGGGGGGTAGGTGAAACCCTATTTTGTAATGAATCTTGGCCACACAATAAGAATTAATATTGGCCATTCATTGAATCTTTTGGACACTATAAATAGGGCTCTCCTCTCATTTGCAAAGTGAGTTGAGTTGTTGTAAAGACATGTTGTAGAAATTTATAAAGAAAAGACATTGACTTGGTGCATTTTCTGAATTTCTCACATGTTGCTTGGTTCAATCTCCATTGTTAGATGTTTGACTTAGACTTTATTGCTGCTCTATTTAGCTATTTATTGTTTTGGTAGATTTTAGGAATGTTGTCTTGTGATAACGAAAATTCCTAGTGTGTTGATGACTTCTCAGTCCATAATTTTTGCTATTTGTTGATGGTAGATAGCTGTGTAAAGTTAGCCTTGGGCTTGAATTCAAAGCTGCTCCAAAACATTTCATCTTTGACTCATGCATGTATATAGTGAATGAAGGATAAAACATTTGCAGACCTTAGAAGATAACACAAGTTCCATGATATTGCGAGATCTCTGGTTAAGTGGGATATTGTTTTAAGAAGATGTTCATTGCAGGAACTCCATTGTCACTATTTATAGTCAATTGCAGATTTATGAACATTCCCTCTTCCTTGCATTCTTTCCCTTTCTTTATGACTGACCTATGCTAAGATTCATTGCACATTGTAAAGCCAAATCCAACAACAAAATGGAGTCAAAGACTGCTATTTGAACCTACAACCAATGCATAACAACTCTCCCATCTTAAGAACTCTATTTCAAGATCCAACTTTCTATGCTTTGTGACTCATTCATAAGACCGCCTTGTGATTCTAGCAAATCACATCAAACAACTAAGATATTCCAAGCACTGTCAAGACCTGACATTAAAGACCTTGGGATAGTGTTCTGTAATCTGATTGTGGAAGATTGTCTTCCAAGAGAGGTAGTGCACCTACGCACTGCTTGTGTTAAGAAGTGCATAAAAACACCATCAACAAAACTGGCCCTAGAAGGAGGGCGACACGTTGGGAATACTAAGCTAAGGGTTAAAAGTAAAGCTGGATCGAATCAGGTTGTTCTCCTTGGAAATATTTCAAAGAGTTTTACGGTCAACTCCAAATAAGGGAGAATTTGAAGAATTGAAGCCTCCTACAAGGGCGAAGCAAGTTAAAGGAAGTAGCATTGCCTCTTCCTCCTACTCCATTCCATCCACCTCCATTCCACCCTCACCTTCATTTGGTTGGCCTTCGTCTTCCACCCAACCATCTCAAACTGCATTTGCACCTCTTATCTCCGGCAGCCAAGGGATTGCTCCTCTCCCGACCCTTCCATCCCAGGGTACAGTCCGATCAGCAACAGCTCAAGTGCAGTCCCAAATTGCTGTTGTATTGCAGATACAACCCCAAATTGCTGTTTTCCAATAGCAGATACCACCTCCGCCACCCTCCATGGCCTGGTTAGCACATAACCCTTAGCCGATACATTTCGCCGCTTATCATGATATGCCCAAGAATCTGGAGGGATTTTGTTTGAAGTTCCATCCGCGTGACCTACAAAGAATAGCTGAGGAGCATATCAAAATATTCAAGACAACGATTACCAAAATGCAATTTGATCATGAAGACGTTGCATGCCGCCTTTTTCCACATTCGTTGGGGGAAGAAGCCTTCTATTGGTACATCAATCTGCCGAAAGGATCCATTATCTCATGGAATCTGATGAAGAATGCCTTCCTGCAGAAATACAACATTCCCATTAGCCCTTTAGAACTTTACTACCAGTTTATGTTTGTCAGAAGGGAAGTCAACGAACCTATTAGGTCCTTCAATGATCGTTTTCATCGGGCCTATACAAGGCTCCAGGACCCATACCTCCATAATGATGTTGTGGCTCTCCCGGTCTATTATGTGGCATTGGACAACCTCACATCGACCTTGGTGAAAAAGATGTGCCCACCACTCACTACCCTGGTGACTGCCTATGCGGAGGCTGTTGTCGCCAGTGCGGACTTGGGGCAGAATATCTCTGACCTGCTGCCTGCTTTGGGGCTGGTATCTTACCCAATGCAGATTTAGGGGCTTAATCAGGTGTTTGCTCATCAAACCCCTCTTATGAACCAAATACCTCAATTGCCTATGGTACCACATCTAGGGCAGCCACTGAATTATGTGCCTCCTGCGCCTTCCTATTTGTAGCCCCAGGAATAATATAACTATTCTCAGGCTACTCCACAACAGTAGGCGTATTCCCAGTAGCCTCATGCACCATTGTACCTATCAGGTCAAGAGTTTCTTCCAGCTTATTAGAATCAGCTGACAACCTCACCCGCTTTTCTCCAAAATGCGGTGTCGTCGCCTGGGAACGAAACCGAGAAAGACAAGTTAGAGGAACTGACTGAGATGATAAAGAAAATATCCATGGAAATGACACACCTAAAAAATTAGAATAATCAGTTATAGGCCTCCCAGCGTAATTTCCAAGCCAATCTTAACTGGGACAACCGAGACAATAGGGACAGTAGGGATAATCAGGAAGCAAGTACTTCCTTTGGGCAGAACTATGATAGGGGGAAAAATGCCAATCAAAATATAGAAAGGAGACCTTCTTAGAGGAAAAATCACACATAGAACACAAGGCCCAACAACGGGGGTGTACCTACACCTTTCGACCAACCAACAAGCAACGAAAAAATTACCAGTGGAGTATACCTTACCGAGGCGGCCTTGTCTAGATGGTGTCGAATTCACAAAAGCAACAGACATTCTGAGTTGGATTGCCCTGAGTTCCAGATAGCTGCTAAAATATTCCAGGTAGAAGTGCAGAATGTAGTAGACAATGCTAGTTGTAGGGACATCGTCCTATCTGAGCCGTACGATTCCTTATGTCTCATGGTTAATCAAACACCGTTTTTGCGAGGTGACCGCAATGGACCCAAAGTTGATCCTGCTCATGTTGAGAGTGAAGAAGCACAAGAGGTAAGTACTAAACAAACTTTGGCTCAGTTTTTTGATTTAGTAGATAATGGTCCAGTAGATGAAGATGAGCCATTTGTAGACGAGGTCCACATGTTCCATCAAAGGTCGACTCCTTACTTCCTTAGGAATAGACAAGCGGGTGGACCCTTTACAACTTCTACCCCCAAACAATTTTGCCACCCCACCTGATCCTAATGCCAACAATAACCCTAGACTTCCTCATATACCCACCCAATACCTCAACAAGAATGGATCTCAAAACCAATCACAAAATTAGCCTCAAGGCCAATCCCAAAATCCGTCTAGTCAAACGAAGGTCCAACCTTCTAGTTCTACCATAGGCCAAGCTTTTACTTCAGAGATTGAGCAAATAGGTAAATATATAGCAGAAGAGTTTAGGAAGGTAAAAATTAGTTTGTCAACCTTTAAATTACTCAAAGTCCCTGCTGTAAGGCATGCTTTCTTTAGGCTTTTTAATGGGACTCCATCCTCTAGTATAACTTCGAAAATGTCAGCCAAAAGAGTTACCTTTGAAGATCCAAGAAAAGAATAAGAGATACAAGATAATACTGGGAAAATGAAGGATGTTCCTGTGAATCAGTCTGCAAGTAAACAAATTGAAAAGGAACCAGAGCAGACTAATAGGCAGCTTTCCAAGTACCATCCATTTAGACAGACTAAAGATACGGGCAGTGATAAGAACAAAGGTCAGATAGCTCACATGGACACGCCTATGGGCATCTTCTAGGGGAGACCGAAAACTCCCCCTTTCCTGACCACCATTAGGATCTTTGGAAAGAACCTGCATAACTGCTTGCTCGATTCAGGAGTGTCTGCCAATGTCATGCCCTTGGTAGTATGCAAGGCTCTTGGCATCACTCCCACACCTTCAAGGAGGAAGGTGACCCAGCTGGAAAAAACATAGATCAACATTGTGGGAGAAATAAACCGTATCCCGATGCAGATTGCTATAAATCTGCGGATACAATAGGTCATTGATATTCAAGTGGCAGATATTTCTGATGCATATGGAATCATTTTGGGAAGGGAATTCAGTAAGGCACTGAATGAATATACCACCACAGACCTTTCTCACATGTGGCTGCCATGGAAGGGGCTGCCAAATCAAATCCGTATCGACCGTGAACCCCGTATGAAATACATGATCACAGAGTACAAAAATATTAATGAGGTGTTGTTTGTTGAGATCGATTTAGGGAATTACTACCCTTTTGCCTACCAAAATGAGGTTGAGCTTCAGGAAAAATGTGTGGACGAAGTGTTCCTAGTGTTGTGTAGTCCTTCGGCTGATTCTACACGAACACCCCCAGACACAAAAATGTTGATAGAAGCCGATGATGAACCTGATAAGGATGACAACTGGGGACTACTCAGTGGTTTCCAGGAGTTCATTGAAAAGTGTGCAAGGGATTAGCTCAGCCTAGGGGCCTGAATGAATTTATGGGATCTCTTGTTACCAAACTAGTGCAGGGTTCACAATGCTGCCCACTCCAAGTTTGATTGTTGCTTGTGTCAAGCAGTAGTTTCACATGTTAAAAAATAAGCTGCTCCTCAAATAGAAACACCAAAGGAGGCACCAGCCGAACCACCTGTTGATAACTACATCAACCCATAAAATTCCCCTAAGATCACAGAGCCAGTCACCTGGCTGAAAGGGAGCAAGAACTTAATGAAACCCGAAGGTAAAAAACCTTCCACATACTGGACGCTCTGATTTGATGGATCCAAGTCTAAGCAAGGAGTCAGGGCTGGGTTCAAACTCATCAGTCCAATGGGTAAGACATTTCTAGCTGCCCACATATTGTTGTTCTATTGCACCAACAATGTAGCAGAATATGAGGCCTTAGTCCTTGGCCTTCTCATGGCCTTAAAGAAAAATGTAAAAGTGCTACAATTTTTTGGGGATTCCAAGCTTGTACTTAAATCACTTTGGTTTTGCTTATGCTTTGGTATGTGATAATGGACCGAATTTTGCTTCTTTGAAATTTGCTAGTTGGGCATTTGACTACGGAATTGCCCTTAAGTTCTCATCCAATTACTACCTCCAGGGTAATGGCCTTGCCGAGTCTACAAATAAGAACCTGATTATCATGATCAAAAGGCTGCTAGATAGGAATCCCAAGGACTAGCATACCCAGCTCCGTTTTGCCCTTTGGGCAGATCGCACTCGCCATAAGGCTGCCCTTGACGATTCCCCATTCCACCTAGTTTATGGCCTAGAACCTATATTTCATATCCATCTAAAGATTCCTACTCTTCAGTTCATCAACGATTTTTATGAGGGAGGAGATCGTAGGGAAGCTCAGTTAGCTGAGCTCTTGCATTTAGAGGAAGTCCGAGACCGTGCAATAGAAATTTTTTGCCAAACATCAAGGCGTAGTTAAAAGATGGTTAGACTGCTGAGCCAAGATCAAGGCCTTTAGAATTGCAGATCTGGTCTTGTATTAGGACAAGGCCTATGAAAAGAAAGGGGGACACAACAAGTTCGACAAGCTTTGGCTTGGCCCCTTTCAAATAGCTAATATTTTGGGAGACAATGCCTTCTGCCTAAAGACCTTAACTGGTGAGAACGTCCCGTTTCCGGTCAAAGGGTAGCACTTGACGCATTACTTCTAGGCTTGAGTTTGCTCGAACTCTTCATTGTAAATATTTGTACATATGTTAGGGTTGACTGCTTTTCTGGTGTGCTTGCATCTTTTGTTTTGCGTCGCTCTTTTGTTTCCTCCCTCCCAGCAGTTTTGTTTTGGAAAGGTGTTTCCCACCCCTTAGCGGTGGTCGTGCTAGCCCGACAAGTAGTTTACTTTGCTGACCATCCTTTGTGTTCTTCGGCTAAACATTCACTCACGACTATCAGTCTTTGAATGCTGCCCATGAATGATTTCCTTATTTGTACTCTGCTTAGAACTTGACCTTGGATTGGATCTTCTTACACACATCTCAGATCTCGCACAAAACACATAATAATCATTTCTAAAAGGACTGTGCCATGGTTGTTATGACACCCTAGTAAGTGAAAAATCTCAAGTCTGCTCCAGTGACCACTGCAGTATCAAACCCATCATAGGCTTCAGTGCTTACCTAGTCGAACTAAATGATAAAAGAGAAATGAACTCTAAAGGAAATATCAAAGCAAAAGAGCAAAGGAATTCTAAAAAATAAGTGACCATATGGGTGTTTGGGTAACTCTACTGGGGCTATGGATACCTGGCTGGAAGAAGAGCAATATCTGTGAGATTGCAGCGACAACTCTATCGGGGCTATGGACGCCTGACTGGCAGCGGAGCAATGTGTAGGTTACTGTTGGTGTTAGACGATTTATGTAGCTCGCTCGGTTGAATTGGTAACCCTGGTCACTATCCCAAGGAAATGAATGAACTCACTAGACACACTTCTGAGATGTCCTGTAAACTGACCCAATTAAGGATCTTGTTCTCCCAGATTCGTCTTTGGAAGCCACTCCTGGTTTGCGAAACCAGAGATTCTGGGTCCTAAATGAATATTTATCCCTAGAATGCTCAGAAACGTTCTCTAGCAGAGTTGCCATTTTTTGTGCCCTTAGCACACACGCCCCGTTCGGAATGGGGACCCTCTTTTCTTTCACCTTTTTGGGTCATTTTATCACTTCCTCATTTTGCGTGCCTCCCTTTTTGATGTCTCGAATGGTCACTGTTTCTTTAAAGTCCCACCATAAGTTTACCATGCCCTCCCCTTTTAATTTTGCTATGTTTTGGGGCCTCACGGAGTCCCTTTGGTAGTTTGACCCTGCCAACGGCCCCTGGCCCTGCCGGTCCTAGCCGTTTAGGATTCCTTCCCCAGGTTTCCCCGCTGAACCTGCCATACCTGATGGCATCTGCTTCCCATCCTCTCAGACCCCGGTGTCCGAACCACCATTTTTCATTTGCTAATAATTTGTGGAAATATTCAAAATGGCCGTTTAGCCTTCCGGACCCCGAACCCCACAGTTCCTCTCCTAGGGTTTCATCATTACTTCACTGTCATTCATGGCAAACCTCTGACAGCGTTCTGCTTTCCAAGTCCCGCCACCTTATTCGCCGACCGAAATCTGCCGGAGGCCCTGACTGTTTTTAAGTGCTCCGGGCCCGATCATCCGGAATTCCATCTCCAAAATTTCGTGATGTTTCCGCTATCTCCGATGGCGGATCTTTGGCAGAGCCCCACCATCCAGGCCCCGACTCTCTCTCCGTTGCCGCCATTCCAACCAAGTCAAAATCAAACAGCAACCACCGTCAAGCGCCTCTCCGGTCGTCGGATCCAGGATCTCCTGCCGCTGTTGACAGTTTTTTTTGAATTCCCCAACTTTTCTCTTGCCGTACCTGCACTTAATAGGTTCATTAATGGTGATTAGGGGTATAAAATTCCCACTCTGACCCGTCTTTATCATTTGACAGAGTTGCAGGGTGATTGGAGAACTTCATTGAGGAGCCCACCATCTTCGACACCTTCAAGCTTGTCGCCCTCAGCATCATTTCATCGATCGTAAGTGGATCCCACATCTCCAGGCATCGCGTGTTCGAGGTTGGTTTTTTGTTCGCCCTCCCGAGCATTATTTTGGTGATTTCTAAGGATTTAAATGAATAACAAATGATAAGAAGGCATGAAAATGATAAAACACGGCATCGCACACAAAACCCATGTGTTGAAAACTTGAGAAACCTTCGTGGGTGCCCTCGTCACCAATCCAGAACCTTACCTCACTGCAGCTGTTCTTCGTACAGGGAGATCATTCCCTTCAGCCCTGGGCCCTGCCTTGGCCATCTGAAATAAAATGATGAACATTGCCGCCGACGGCGATTTCCTCCCTCAGGCTCGGGCCATCAGAATTCCTTGATCGGAAGTCACCTTGATGTCGCCATATAAAAACACCAAACTCTTGCCGCCTCTCCGAGCTCCAGGGTCTGCCCTTCTCCTTGCAGCAGGTATTTCAAATTTGATCGAGCACCCTTCAAGTTTGTGGACCCCGCCCTTTGGGGTTCCTCTCGATTTTTGCTGTGTTTGCCTCCGATTTTTTGGTGGAGCCTCGCCATTGGGGTCTCAGGCCTTCATTCTATGATTGGAGTCCCGGTTGAACATGGAACATCTTTATCCGCTCTGGGCTCCGGACACGGGGTGTCTGTGCTTCCTTTTCCGCTATCCCAATGGCGAACTCTTTCCGCCCCTTCGTGCTTTGGGCTTTGGACGCCGGGTGTCCTTGTTTCCTTTTCTATCATCCCAACGGTGAACTCTTTCTGCCCCTCTATGCTCTAGGATCTGCCCTTCCATCCGCTGTGGGGTTCAAAACAAGGTTGACGGCGGTCCCCTCTACCGGGTGCAGTCTTGGCCCTGGTTGTCGCCGTAACTTCACACTTCGGCATAACCTTTCACTGACCCCTTCCCTAGACATCCTTCGAACCTCCGGGCTTTGCCCTACCGATCACCACCAAACTCAGAGCGAAATCACATGATGGCGGACCCTTGTGTCGAGTCTGGTCTCACTCCTGGCCGTCGGTGAGACTTGCGGATCACGCCGAAACCTTACCCCGCCAGGCCCTACCTGCTGGGCTGGCCCCTCCAAACTTTCATTTGATCTTTGTCATCCCAAACAATGAAAGACGAACGCCTTCTCAGTACCACCGACCCGAACACTCAGAAGTAAAATTACAAATTGCCGGCCATCCTTTTGCCCACCGGACCCCAGAGTTCCGTCTCCAGAATTTCATTTTCAGCCTACTATTCAAACTGCCATCTCTAGATGGCTTTCTGGCCTGCGACTTCCGAATTCTCCTAAACTGATCTAAATGAGCCAAATCCGGATTCCAACTTTGACCCACATGCTTAACTTCGGTCGTCTTCATTGCAAACCTCTCGAAATACTAAAATTTGAAGGAAGGGAGTATCTAGGAGCCCTCCGCCGTGTTTTCCCTTCCAAATAGCATTCCTGCCAAGGAAGTCCGGCCCTCCGGGCCCGAACTATCCACATGCTCTTAATCACAAGATCAATAACATCTGGGGATAAAAGGTCATGATATGATTAATTGATTGTTTAAAATAAATATTGTTTTCAGGGTGTTGGCTAATGTGAATGCTTTTGTGATCCAATGTGTTGACTATGCCCTTGCTTGCAGAATATATGGAACTATGTGCAGGACCTTCAGGGGCATCCACTGAGAAGGACAAAGGGAAGAAGTCAGGAAAGACCCCTCGAGGGAAAGAGGACAAGGACCAGATGAAGTACCAATTCCAGGGTGAGCCTCTCCACTCAAAAGTCACCACGGATTGGAAGGAAATTACTGACACCAACATAGGCCAGGCTGATATTGATGAATTCACGCAAAGAGTCAGGGTTAATCCAACAATGAAGAATGCAAGATTGATAATAAAAAGTGGAATAGCAAAGGCTGCTGGATTCCCTCCATCCCTTGTGGCCCCCGACTTGGTCATGGCTTGTCGGGAGGCGTATCAAACCGACACAAGGACAATCGTTGATAAAGAGGGCAACATTATCCCTGACATTTCGCCTACAGGGATCACATAGACCTTCCATATTCCCACATTTGAAGAGATGGAGGTCCCCACCATAGAAGAATGCCAGGCGGCGTGGGATGATAATCTGACAGGTTGTAAGAAGTCAATAAATCTGCATTGGCTCAAGGAAAGGTGGGGCAGCACTATGAAGGTTCCTCAAGAACTCTTTCGCAACAATTTCCACGAAGATTACCACGACATGGTCACGATGCTAAGCCGAGTTATGGGTCTTCCTATGGTGGCCTTCTTCCAAGAATGGATGGTGTACTTCATTGAGCAGATTTTGCATGGAAACGAGGACGTGACCACAAAGGCTTCGTGTTACTGGGGAGGAATCGTAAGCGACTGCTTCCATGAGCAGTTTGTCAGCATAAAGAAGAGCTCCAAATTCTATATGACTTCCTATCTCATCTATTCTTTGGCGGATCGAAGACAGTATAGCTGGTTGTTTGTGGCACCCAATCAGGAGTAGGGGCGAAGAATCAAGGCATATGATAAGTACCCGTAGCTCCAATATTGGAACTTCAAAAGGGATTACTAAAGAGTAAACGATGCCTTCATTGGCCATATTATCAGAATGATTTTCGGAGACTTCGAGAGGAGGGTCTCCCATAGTGCCAGGGTATTATTGAAATAGTATGCCTTTCTTTTCATTTAATATCCGAAGTTCACGTACATCCATGCCAAGGGATTCACTGAAAGGCCAAATAGGTTGCCTTGATAGCCCAATGACCGAATCATCCTCCTGGAGCTTTCTCGGTAGCTCCAACACCTATAGGCAATCTTTAGCAGCAAACACATAGCAGGGATTTCTTATCCCATGACCCTTGGCCAGGGCATGTACCGACTACAAACTTCCCAGTGTGCTGGTAACTCTGAGAAAGAGCCGAAGGATTACCACTTCTATCTACAGACTGCTCACCTATGGATGGACCCGTATGGCCATGTCAAAAAAGCGCTAGGGCAGGCATATGCCCATCTTCAGCACATTGAGGATTTCTGGGCCGACTGCCAGGATGATAAACAGGTACGCGTGAGGCACTACATGCGAATGAATCTACAGTTTGTAAGAAGGCTGCAGCCATTTCCCGTACTAGACTAAGTCGAGGAGGATGAGGCCACCATAATGCATCCCAGGTACCCTGTAGTCGCCAATCTGCCAATACCAACAATAGACTGGGATGAACAGGAGGTCGATGACCTAGATACCATAACCCAGCCAATCTTGGTCCGTACTAAGGAGTGGATCGATGGGCAGGTGGCTCAATTAAAGCAACAAGGAATAACTTTGACTTATGAAGGGCTCAAAAGTGAGCCAAGTGCCACAAAGAATGTTGTTGCCACCACTTCAACTAGCGGGACCTCCAAGTCTCCTCCGGTCACCAGGTCCAAGAAAAGAAAAGGGATAGAAACCGAACAGTATCCAGACCCCAAGGTCTATGCAAGGAAAGAAACGAGAGGCTCACCTCCCAAAAGGCTCAAACAGGCAGGGAGCATCACGGAACAACCCTCAACCCAAGAGGAGGAAGCAAAGGGTACAAATCAATTGGAACCTCTCTTGGCTCTCCCTACCCCTCTTGTTGCACCACCCACCTCCCTAGCTATGATCGATGCATCCCCACTGGTAGTGGACATTTCTTTCAATCTTGCCCTTTCGCCTTCAGCCGAGTGTGTAATAGTTATTGACTCCTCTTCCGCCATGACTACTCCCCCTTCCTCTGCTGCCATGTCACCAATCACATCGCTCCCTCTGGCAACGATAACGACACCTATTCCCACTACAACCATGCCTAAGGCTCTCTCGAGACACATGCAGAATCTTCCTCCTGAGCTCTCCCAGATCCTAATGGATCTGACTCTCCAAGTAGCCTTTGCATAAGTCCTTCCTATTGCTCAGCCTTCACAACCACTGATAGGGCCACTGACTATGGAAGCCACCATGCTAATCTCTAACGAGTGGGAGGAACGAGAGCGGGAAGCCTTGAAGCTTTTCGAGGAGGAGGTCGATGAGTACCATGACCACCTAGAGTATGAAAACTGAACCATTGATAGGGTGGCTTATGAGGAGGAGGGAACGGGCCCTTCTGAGAGTGGGGACGAGGAAGATAGCTTTGGTGCTAAGGTAATCATGCAGACCTTTGACGATGATCTTGAGGAGGAGATGGCACGACAGCTAAAAGACACTGAGGCAGAAGTAGAAGGGTCATCCCATGATGAAGAAGGGCAGCCACCAAAAAAATAGCAGCAAGAGGATTTACCTGAGGCTGGAACACATGTTGTCAGAAGCCCTGAGGTTGAGTATACTGAGGAAAGGAAGGAAGAAGAAACAACAAGAAAAGAGAGTCCCTTGCAGAAACTATCCACTGGGCTGCCTATCAAATGCCTCATGTTCATCCATGACTCCAATGAGGAGGAGGAAGATGCTGCCAGAGAGAAAGGAAAATCCTGAGAAGAAAAGGAGCAGAAATCTTGGCCTTGACTGAGAAGGGCAAAGGTGACCACGATTCGCCCAAGGGAAAATCTGATGTGCCCAAGTGGTTAGAAAGGCAGCTTGAAAGAAAAACCCCTGTGGTGAAGGACCCAAGGGCAAGGTTAGAGGCCATCTTGGGTCGAGCCCAAACCATTACAATAAAGGAGAAGAAGCCCAAGGTCTGATCCAGGGTGACGATGGATGCTTCTGGGTCTCAAGCGACACAAATAGCAACGCCTATGATTGGCCAGGCTGGGGTAAGTTACAATATCTCGACCATCGACTTGGGAACCGCCACCAGAGAACAGAAAGTAGGGGCCCTTGAGGAGTTAGTGGCTATGGTGGTGCATTTGATAAAGCAGGATAAGATCTCGAAGGATGAGCTCAAGGCACAGGTCGCGGCCTTAACAGATTACATACAATAATGGTCTTCAGTAGACGACCTGCCTACCACATCCATGGCCGTACCTCAGCTGCTATCCAAAGAGTAGATCGATAAGATGGAAAGGAGAAATAACTTGGAGAAGACCACAAAGGACTGGTTCCGATGAGTCTTATACGTTGGAAACATGGGAATTAGCCAGGCTGTGTGAACAACCAACAAGTTCTTAGACCTGTTGCAATCTCTGGAAAGCACAAGGAAGCTCTGCACTGACTTTCCCGTGACCTACGACTCCACCTTTCTGAGGATCGAGGCTATCCTTCGGTTGCCAAAAGCCACATGGGAGAAGGAGCTTGCATTTAAGAAAGACGATCAGTGGCTGATGGATGTGTGGCGGCGAGACTTTGATAACCGAAAAGAGAGACTGGAACAAATCATGAGCAAGGTGGATCCAGACATTGAATGGATCAAGGAAATCAGGGCCGAATGTGCTCGGTACCTTAAGCTGATGACGATCTATGACATGCCCATAGTACAAATGGATCCAGAGAAGATAAAATCCTACTTCTAGGAGAAGATGAAGGACGAGGTTTTTGGTGAAATCACAATGGAATTCCTGAGTTTTGTTGCCCACGCCTTCGATCAATCAGAGCTGTTCAGAGTCCAAGGCTCAAAGTACGATGAGGATTGGAAAAAGCTAGAGGATAACACAAAAGAATGTAGCTACCAGGTGTTGTGATATGAAATCATCGAAATAGACAAGCTCCAGGCGGTCATCCTCAAGTTCATCAAATACACAGCCTCTAAAAGGTAGGAGGATAGCCCTGTCAAGGATGAAGAACTCCCTGAAGAGTAGCTACAGTGAAAACAACAATTGGCTAATGGACAAAAGTGCTACAATGCCGTCAACAAGAGGACGAAATAGGGAAAAGACAAAATGTAATTTTTAAATTGTGATATATTAGGGGGTAGGTGAAACCCTATTTTGTAATGAATCTTGGCCACACAATAAGAATTAATCTTGGCCATTCATTGAATCTTTTGGGCACTATAAATAGGGCTCTCCTCTCATTTGCAAAGTGAGTTGAGTTGTTATGAAGACATGTTGCATAAATTTATAAAGAAAAGACATTGACTTGGTGCATTTTCTTAATTTCTCACATGTTGCTTGGTTCAATCTCCATTGTTAGATGTTTGACTTAGACTTTATTGCTATTCTAGTTAGCTGTTTATTGTTTTGGTAGATTTTAGGAATGCTGTCTTGTGATAACGAAAATTCTTGCTATGTTGATGACTTCTCAGTACATACTTTTTGTTGTTTGCTGATGGTAGATAGCTGTGTAAAGGTATCCTTGGGCTTGAATTCAAAGCTGTTCCAAAAAATTTCATCTTTGATTCATGCTTGTATATGGTGAATGAAGGATAAAGCATTTGTAGACCTTAGAAGATAGCACAAGTTCCACGATACTGCGAGATCTTTGGTTAAGTGGGATATTGTTTTAAGAAGTTGTCCATTGCAGGAACTCCATTATCACTATTCACAGTCAGTTTTAGATTTAGGAACTTTCCCTCTTCCTTGCCTTCTTTCCCTTTTTTTATGACTGACCTATGCTAAGATTTATTACACGTTGTAAAGCCAAATCCAACAACAAAATGGAGTCAAGGACTGATGTTTGAACCTACAACCAATGCATAACAACTCTCCCATCCTAAGAACTCCATTTCAAGATCCAACTTCCTATGCTTTGTGACTCATCCATAAGACCACCTTGTGATTCCAGCAAATCACATCAAACAACTAAGATATTCCAAGCACTGTCAAGACCTGACATTAGAGACCTTGGGATAGTGTTCTGCAATCTGATTGTGGAAGATTGTCTTCCAAGAGAGGTAGTGCACCTACGCACTGTCTTTGTTGAGAAGTGCATAAAAACACCATCAACACACTCAACTGCCTATCTTGAGTTCAATGTATCCTGCCATATGGAATAAATGAACACATCATAATACTAGCAGGCGTTGGGAATGTTCATCATGAATATCCAGGCAATTAATTCAATTGCATTTTTATCCTGCCATATGGAATAAATGAACACATCATAAAACTGACAACATTGGGAATGTTCATCATAAATTTGCAGACAATTAATTCAGTTTACATTTTTACTCGCTTCACCTCGATTCATCTTCCAACGAACTGCCTGTCCCGAGTCTTCATTTATTCCATATTCTGTCACATTTTCACAAGATGTCAATAGAAATAAGTGATGCAATTGTAATTGACTACTTGAAAAGAAAAAACAAAATCTTTTATTTTTCACTTTAACATAAGCTGTATCATGCTAGTGAAAATTGTATGCCCACATTCTCAAGTGTCTCAAATAAAAGTAAAATATTTATTTTCTTTTTATTATATAATTTTGTATTAATTTAAAGAAGATTGCTTGAGCATTTTGATATAATAATTTTAATGATGATATTATATATGTGTATTTTTTTAAATTTAATCTTTTATAGTATTTTCTCTCACACACATTATAAATGATATAATGTTATGTAAACTCAATTTTTTGTCTCATTACACCTTCTTTAATGCACTTACCACTTAATTTCCTTTTTCCATGTTCAAAATATGTTACAGTAATCCGTGGCAACTTTGTCAATGGTAAAAATGAATAAATGTACAAGCATTTCAATTCTTTATTTCATCTGTGCCAATTTTGTCAATGGTAAATAAATAAATGAATGTACAAGCATTTATTTTAGCATTCAGTGGGAGACAAAAAAGGGGTAAGTGCAATCAAACTTTGCATTGGAAAACATATGGAGGGCAGAAAATCTTTGACTATGTACATAAATCTACATAAATCTTATCTCATATTGATGGAATGAAATAAATATCACACTTTCTATCAGAAAATAATGCAGAGTACAATTTGGACAGCTCATAAATTGCAAAAATTGGGTGAAGATGCATTGGAAGGTCTCAAAATTGTAGTTCTAGAGAGAGTGAAGAAGTTTTTCAAGTTTTCAAATAAGCTTGACAACATTTTTCAAACACTAGATGTTCCATTCTGAAAGCAGTGAAGGTGCCATTCTCAAAGCATTGAAGAGCATTCTGAAAGCACTACCACCATTCTAAAGCACTGAAGAAGATTCTAACTGTAGAAGGTCTAATCTTATGTGTTTTTGTGTTTTTTTCCTTTTCTCTTGTGATTAGCTTGTACTCTATAGCTTCTTGGTTTGGACTTCTCTCAAACTGGTTTCATGATTTATGTGGTGCATTCTTTTCTCTTGGGACTGACAGTGTCTGTGTTACTTGTCAATGCACTCTTACTTTGTTGTGCAGTTTTAGATTGTGTTCGTTATTTTACAACAAGGACTAAAAGTTATTTTGTTGAATCTGGAAAGGGACCTAGTGAGCTTCGGGAGCTAGTTTAGTCTAGATATGTTTTCAGAGTGTGATTGGGTTGTCAATGCAGTTTCTATTATTTTTTGTGCTCCTTTTTATCATATTACATACACTCAGTAGCATGCACACAAACATACGCACAAGTGCAAACACCTCCTCCTTATTGCTTCTCAATAGTATATAATGCTCATCTCAACTACAATTGGTGCTTCTTCAAGATATTCCATCAGCCTGTTCAAATTTTCTCTTAAATTAGTATATGTCCACCTCTTAGAATTTAGCGCACTGAAAAATATGATTTTCATATTTAAGTTGATGTATAGTGCTAAGGTTTTTGAAATTTCCTTCTGATCGATATTAGACAGGGAGATTAGATTATATCATTTATTAAAAATGCTTAGCAAGCCCAAAAAAACATTTAAGACTTCTTAAAGCACATTCTTCTATTGTTTCCCATATAGACAATCACTTGATTTTAAAGGTCCCTATTAGTTGACTCCCCTTGAAGTTTCTTGTCTTGTACAATTTGCTTCTAGATGTTTTCTGTATTCTTTCCCGTCACTTGTACATTTTGAAGTTCAGACAATTTTCAAGTCACTTTTTGAAATTTGTTTGATCTAGCTATAAAATGGCCATGACTAATCACTTTTTTTTTTCAAGTTTCTAATTTGTTTTTGACACTAGCCAGTTTCTTTTCTTGAAGTTTTCATTTTTATTTTTATTTTTTTATTAACTTTCTTAGATGAATGTTAATGGTAGGGCCTTTACAAGATAGATACACAGTGGATTGCAAGGATTAATTGGGCAATCAACTACTCCTAATACCTTCACTGGTAAGGGTTGCTTCGTTTCTTTGTAATTCACTCATTCTCTGCAATTCACTCATTCAGTTGATAAATTTACTAACTTCTGATTAACTTACTAAACAAAGTTTTTGTCCCTAGATTACAGCTTGTACAGTTGAAAGGACCAGTTAGGCTTAGAGGTTGTGCACACATAGGAAATACGTATTACAAATCCTTGCTTCATTGGTAAATAGGTATGTATCACTCACTGGAATATGTTTCACCTGGGTAGTAAACAAGAGTGAGAAGCCAATTTTTTTTTTTTTTAAATTGTTCCTTCTTCCTTTTTTACTATGTACGTCTACTTCTGTTGAGGTATTTTGCTCATGTTAGTAATTTTTAAAAATATTTCTTATTACAAAAGACAATGTTATTAGTTTATACTAAGTTAAATTTTCTTCAACAAATATATATAATTTATATTATAAAAATAGAGAATTATATTTTTGAACAATATACTAATTTTATAAATAGATAATTCTGTTTTTAAATAATTATATTTCTCAAAAATTTAGAATTTTATAATATGCTAATTATATTTTATAAAAATCCAAACAAAAATAATATTATAATAATTATATTTAGACAACAATTATATTACGTAATCAGTTATTAGGCCACACGCATCTCTGGACATTTTACCCTGAAGCATTGACAAGAAATAAAGTACTCATTCAAAAATTGTAAATAGTAAGTAAACTACCATTATCTTAAGATTATCAATCTAGAGCAATGGTAAGTGTATCTTTACGCAACTCATAAGATTTACTATGTCAATGATTGCCTCAAAAGAAAAGGAGCAAGCTACATTTTAGGGGATATACAACTCTCTACCTATTCGGTCACATAAAGTCTTTTACTCCAACTATCATGTGTTGGTATAGAAGTTGGATCCTATATCTAGCTTAGGTCTACAAGTTCAAAAAGTCCTTTTATAATGAGATGTGCAAAATAAAAGTCTTATGATTAGTCACAGAAAAATAATTAATATTGAGAAAGATATTTCATACCTCGACTTTCTAGTCTAAAAAAGCTTCAGGAAACTGCTCTGCCATGATCTCCATAGCTCCCTCAAAGGAAACTACCTAAATAAATAGCTACAAACTATTAGAATTCCATGACATAAATGATGTAAAAAAAAATCTACTGCATTGGACTGACTGTGGAATCTAGAATACAAATTCCAGTGCGAGATTTCGAACCTGAAAAATGTGAACCAAGAAAGACATAAAATATTTATTAAACATGTAATAGTTAGAAAGAAGAGTAAATTGACCCTTAATTTGTTTCAACTTACACAAATGAAGAAATTTAGAATTATTTAAATTAACTTGGACATATGAATCAATGCTAATCAGTATAATAATCTATGCTTTCAACATTTGAATAATTCAAAATGAATGCATTTTGGGCACATATTTTCCTTTACCAAATACAAAAATTGAATTTATAAAATATGAAATTAATAAAATAATGCAAAGGGCTTTAGTGTAGTAAATGAAAAACCACATACCTCACTCTTAGGCTTGTACAACTTGCAAAGCCAATCAAAGCGTTCACCTGGAACATTTCCACATACTTCATTGGGCTTAATTGTGCAGAAGGGGAAATTCTCTGCCGGTATTGAAAGCTTTGTCAAAGTATTAAACAGAGTCCACTTCCCCACATTTGGCATTCCAACTTTTAATAAAATATAAATTAATATCATCAATTACCTTAGAAAATAATCCAAGGCTGAAATTGACAAAAGCTTAGTTATAGTTCTCAATTCTAAACTAAAACCACAAAACTGTAATATGGAATGAGAGCTTCATAATTAAGCACTATGATTTAATTTTAAGATATGTGATAAAATGTTAAACATGTTATTGTATACAATTATAAATTTTTAGTTAGAAATCTCAATTCAATACTAATGGAACCGCGAGATCAACCCCTGCACAGGTTTTGGATCTTAGGAGAAATGACAATGCATTATAACTCATGCTTTATAACAACACCAGCTCCAGGCCATTTGTGTCTATTTTGGTATTTGAATGCAGCTGCAATCTTAGCATGTTTGTATTCATGGATTTATTCTATGCTTCTAGTGGTTAAACAAATGAATAACGCAAGAGACATATCAAGGCTGAATACCAAATTAAATGGAAAAAAGAACCACCTGAGCATGTATAATACAATCTACTCTAGATAGGACTACCGATAACGCCTACTCCTGAACATCAATAGTGACTACAAAGCCAACCTCCTCTAAGCTGAAAGAGGATAAGGAAAACAAGTAAACTCCTTGAATTTCAATAAGAATTTTAGTTATGTTATGATTTTCCCCCATATCTAAAGGAGTTAGCCAAGGTGCAAGACCTATAGCTCTTTCTCAAGTGTCCTAACCAACCCAAGATATTAAACATACATGCAAGTAGTCATGTGATGTAAGTATCAGAGATCCAAGGATTAGCCTTTGGAACTTTTGAGAGCTAAATAGTTTCTTTTATGGCCTCACTGTTAATAGTTCATTGAAAGTTGCCAGGTGAGAACTTTACTAGCATAACAACCTAACTACTAACTGAAATCAGTAAGGTGAATGACAAAAAACTGTTATACTCTGTAAACCACTACTGCAGCAAAAACTCACCATAAATCTGCACACATCCATTTTTAAGTGTCCTTATTTACATGAATTCAACAATAATTAATGTTTAAATCATGGTAATGGTTGGTAAAGTGAGTGTCATTAGAAGTTCAATAATTTAAATTAATTTCACATGTTTTCAAGTTAATGGTTGCAAGTTAATCGTATTCATTCCTAATGCCTCCATATGCCTAACCCAAACATAGGCTTTGGATACACCAATTATCCATCTCCTTCAACTTAGTGCGAAGGGCTATCCAATCTTCCAAATTCGTCAAAACTATTTTCCTAATTCTTAAAAAAAGTGAAATGGGTTTTTAATACAATCAAAAGCCATAGACCCTAGGCGGTCCACAAGCTCACTTTTTTTATAAATATCTAACACAGATAAAATAGAGTTGTACCTATCCAGAATGTAACGAGGAACTGCACTGCCACACAACTCTCTTAATATAAAAGTATTGGGGCTTTTGTATAGAGCTCCAAGTCCAATTATTGAGACGGGTTCAAACTTCAAATCCTAGAAGACATGATTGAAGTGTTAAAACTTGTAGCAAAAAAGTTGAAAATAATTAAAATGTTTGTTTTGAATGTTAATCCAATACTAAAAAGCAAAAGAAGTCAAATACAATAAAATTATAAAAGCATATCCAAGTTCTGTCCTGGGTTCCAATCATGTAACAAGTGATAAAATGTTTGATTCATGGCTAAAAGCAGTTAGTATTTAGTTCTGAACCTCAATACTAAAGCAAAAAATTGTCAAATACAATGAGCCCGCGCCCAGGCTTGAAATCATAAGAATGTGATAATTAAGGCATTTTTGTTCAATAAAATGGGTTAAACTTTTGAGAAACAGTCAAGAGGTTTTTGATTGAATAAACTAACGGGGACCTTTTTAGATCTTTAACCCCACTTCTAGTAACAATTGTTGATACTGCATTTAGAAAGCAGCCATGGCCTAATAAGTATGCCCTCCTAAGCTTATTCATCATTTTGTGGGGTGCAGTTGGGTATGTAGCAACTCATTCTGCATTTACACTGCCTACCTATTCATGGGATTTTGCTTATCTGATTACTATTACTATAGATATGGTCTACATTAAGCACATGGTTACCAATCTAGGATTGAATACATGGGATTTTCTGATTTATAACAATTTATTGTTCTTCATTATCGATACTGCAGCTTGCAAAAATGGTTTTTCAATCCTCTGTAAATATGCTTGTGTGGTATGATCAAATTGCTAAAGTAGACCGTATGCAGATTAGCTAATGGCATGCTAAAAAATATTTTTATATTTCTTTTGATTAACAAGAGTTCTTATCTCTGTTAATTTCTTAAGATGTAGTAGAGAGAGTGAAAATAGTAAGTCTAATGCATTGTTGTTGTAGGCAAGAACCTAAACATTAGTCAGTTGATTCCATAAGACTTTAACACAGTAAGACAATCTAGACAATACCCTTCAAAACAACCCAAAGCTAATAGAAAACCTAGCCACATAAAACTGTAACATAAAACTTTATCTAAAAATAAAACTATTCTGAGATAACCAATAGAAATCCACTACCATCCATGCCGTCAGCAATTACCATTTCTTTGGTAGCAGTTTTGTCACATCCATCGATTATATTGACCTAGATCATCTTATATAGAGCCTATGTAGCCTCAGGAACCATCCCTCTACCCATTTTGTTTCCAAAGTCATCGAAACTCAGTCCTCTCACTTTCGACACCACTAGCAGGAAAACCAGTCTTTTGTGAGCAAAAATCACAATTTTAGACAAGGTAGAAGAAGATGCAGAGGCCTGACAGTGTTCCAATGCACTTGAAATTAAATGCAACTAATTCTCAATTAACATAATTAATATGCAATGCAAATAAAATGAGCCTCTAACATATAAAACATGTTAATAACTACTCTGATACAGAGAGCATTTATTCTCAAAAGGAAAGAAAATGCATTGATATGACGTGAATTCAAAGCAAATGACGCGTTTTCACAGATCATGTGACACGAAACGATTCAAATGAAATGAAGTTAAATGTGTCAAATGTACACCTGGAGGATACGTGTTGCCTTGAACGTGATTGTCAGACTGCCTATATTTGCTTCGACTACACCTAGAATGTCTAGGTTTATAGTGGGTTCACCATCGACTGGCTTGGTTTCGCTGGACTAAAAGTAACACCTAGCCCATCTTTAATTATTCTTCTCTTTAAAAATAACTTTCCACCACATTAAATCTTTAAACATAGTCAATCGTATTGGTTCTTGTACTTCAATAGACCAAGACGTGGAGGTGTAGATGAGGCATGTCATCTATAGATGGAATGGCTCAAAGAAATGTGGTGTCATGGAATGAGAACGATTGCAAGATATGAACTTCACACATGCATGCAAAACTTTTGTTCTTTTCAATAAGTGTATTATTGCGTGATATTGCACTTAGCACACATGACAAAGGCATAAATAGCAAAAATGAAAAATCCAATAATCAAGACAGTGAGAATCAGGTACATCTACTGCGTTGCACTATGAATGCAATTTTTTTTATTTTTTAGAAGTCTCACTATATGATATTTGGTGAAGACTATGCCTCTCCAAAGCATTGGGAGCCTATTTTCCTTCCACTGAGCACAATTCATTCAAATGCAATGAGGACCACCTATCTATTTAAAAAAATGGCTACCTTGACTAATGACATGAGTATAAGGTGAAAGGTCTCATTAAAATGTGTTAGGTGTATATTCAAAGGAGCTTAGAGTGAATTACTAAATCTTTTAGTGTATGTAATGCATGACACATTTTTAAATATGCAAAACACTGTGGATGAAAATACAATCTATTAATGTGTAAAGTTATCTTAAATGCAACATGCAACCTAGTTTAGAATAGATGTGGTATGGAACAAGTCCTAATGTTATTACTACTTGAGTTTTTTTATAAATATCTTAGTACACATCATATCTTCCAATATTTCATAAGCACAACACTTGCTAAAGGTTTTGCAATTGGGCTAGCAAGCTAAGTTAGCTTGATCTTGGATTGTATTCATTTGTTAAGTGCACTTGGTCTTCTGAGAGAAAAAAAAATCATAGCCATAGGTACAAGGAACAATTTCACTCACAAATATCAATGCATCTTTATAGCTATAGGTACCAGGGTAAATATCAACATATTCAATCTTCTTAATTTGATGCCCAATCATAACCACAACTTGTTTATCTTAGGAAGCCCAAGCAATAGATTACGCAGACATGGGCAATAAATAATACTAGTGCTAGTATGGATATGTTTTTTGGCTCTAGGTTTTCAATTGAGCTTCACAACTAAATTCCAATTGCTTTTAGCCATGAATTGAGCACTTTATCACTTGTAACATGATTCGAACCCAAGACAAAACTTGGATATGTTTTTATAATATTATTGTATTTGACTTGTTTTGCTTTCTAGTATTGGATTGACATTCAAAACAAACATTTTAATTGTTTTTAACTTTTTTGCTATAAGTTTCAACACTTCAATCATGTCTTCTAGGATTTTAAGTTTTTTTTATTGAATTCAGATTTACAACTAAATTTAATTGTTTTGAATGATGAGTTGTAATGCATTGTCATTTCTCCTAAGATCCTAAACCTGTGCATGCGTTGATCTCAGGCTAGATGATCCTTGTAGCAACACACATCTGAATGTCACAACATTTTCTACGAAGAGTCACCTTAATAAGTAATTGGCTCTTCTAAGAATAATCATAATTCACTATAACAAATGATTTTCATATTTTAAAAAATAAAATTCAATTGTCATGGTTCCAAATATTTATATTTTTCTACATAATGATAAAAGGAAAGCAATAACATAATTCCTACTTTTGGGTATGCATTTAAAAGCGTCTAGTTATAAGGCTCTTAGAGGAAGTATTTTGACTCAACATGACCAAGATATACGTGCAATACTTACTAAGCACCAAGCTTTCTGGAGAAAGACAAGATGCACTATAATGTTTGATGCAAGAAGTGATTTCAAAACTAAAAAAGATTTTAATTTCCCTCCCTATTGTCTGATAAAGGTGTGATGCCATGAAAATATATCCCACTAAACAACAAAAAATGTCTAGACATCTTACAACTAGTCAATCTCTTCCAGATGCGAGATGTTCATGTTCTTACTAATTATGCTTCTAAATTTCTTGCATAGTTCTAAAGGAATTTTTCAAATTTATATGGGACAATTGAATTGTGTGCTTTTATACACATTTGATCTCCATTCAATTGCAATAACGAACATCAAGTATGCCTAACATAGTAGATGGTATTGATGTTTAACTGCTATGATTGCAATGACAAACATCAAGTTTTCCTAACATAGTACTTGATTTATATTCAAGAATTTAGAATTTTACTTGATCAAAATGTTGTAGACAAGTAGATGGTATTGATGTTTAACTGCTATGATTGCAATAACCAACATAAACTCTACTTAACATAGTACTTGATTTATATTCAATAATTTAGAATTTTAATTGATATAAATTCATTAATAAGATCAATTGTATAGGGATTACTAAAATCAATTGTCCTACATTGTACAAAATATGTCATCAGTGTTAAGAAAGGACCAAAACGTCATATGATAAAAACAACAGGCAGTTGATTCCAAAAAAGATATACCCTTTGAAGAGTTGCAATTGAATTCATTAAGATATCTGTGTGAAGAGATACAATAAAACCCCATTCTTTTTGGGGAGTTGAGGAGCACAAGTATAGAACACATCAAACCAGTGCACTTCCAAGTGCATTGCCCAGTGGCCCTAAAGCTACACAATGTGGACCAAACAAAAACTACGTACAGATGGTTTTCCCATATGAAAACTTTTATAAATTGTATACTCTATTTTAGCAAACAATGGCCACTTTTCCCTAACAAAATTATATGCTATTCCCAATTATTGTCCTATTTGTCGAAATGTGCCTACTGATATTGTTGTTAATCTTAGTAAAACATACCCCTCAATTTCTTATCCTATTGCTATGCAATGTAGTAGTCTTCTTGTACTTCTTTGCATAGATTATTTCCAAATGCTTCTAGTCCAAACTATAAGTAGTTAGCCTCCATATCTAAACTCAACAAACTAGAGACACAATAAAGTTAACCTTAATGTGTCATCATAACATTCTTCAGTAGAAGTAGATAATGCAAAGAAGAAATGGATACAGTGCCAAGCGATTCAAGTTCTAAGGAGCTTGCAAAAGCAATTAAAGAAAGTGAACTTAAATTGAATCAAATGGGATTTAGGTACCATAAGAAGCAAAACAAATATAAAAGTGTTAAGAGACACCCATGCATTCGTTTTTCTACAGAAATTAGAGAGCCTACATCTATGAAATCTCAATGGCTTGAAACATTTCATATGATTGAAGAGGCTGCAAATGCCCATGAAACAGTTGGTAGCTACATGGAAGTAACTAAGGAAAGTACAAAGTCCAATTATATCATTTCAAGTCAATGGAATTTCTTTAAAGATGCTTTGTGCTCATGTTACAAACATGACTCTACAGTCAAAGCACATCAGTTTTTTGTTCAAACTTCCAGATTAACACATCATCCACCATCTTATTATATGTGTAGTAATTCAACACATATGATACAAAATTTTATAGCCAAAGAAGCAGCACAAAATGATGTTCATTCAAATATAGTTCTATTGGATGAAGTAATCTACAAATACTTTCCAAATTTACATACCACAAGTGCTATTGAAGACAACCAAAAGAATGGTGGTACATATCAAGTGCCAAGTGGAAAAGTTGACAACTTCATAGACACAAATTATGACTCTCTTTACATGAACCATGTCAAGGGTATGATTCTTAACAATAAACTTAGATATCAATTTCCTATTCATAGTAGTTCTACATCATAGTAATATGAAACAATAAATTATGTCATTACATATTGACATTCTGTGTTATTTTTACTGATATTATTTCTTACTAATTAAGTTCCTTTTGCACAATTTATGTAGATGATGCAACAATTGTTGGCAATTTTGTCAACCAATATCCAGTGTTGTTTGAATGTGGTAGTGTTTCCAATGAGATGAACAAAGTTGAATACAAGTCAAGTATTGAACATGTCCTTTAGTGTCCCCATGTGGATACTAAGAACATGAATGAGAACATTGAAAATGGATGTTGTTCTCTCACCAACGAACCTGCTAGTTCCATTGCAATACAACAACTAAGCCATTCTGAGATCTCATCAGAAACTACAATCGAATTGCAAAAAATAAACAATACACTGCAACATACGGAGCAAATCATAAAGTTATTGATACAATGTGATGCAAAAAACATGCGTAATTTTCCAACCATGCTATCCTTTTTTTAGAATTCCAATTTCAACAGACATTCAAGAATGTGTATAATTTTGAAAACTTTGAAAATGTGTATAACTCCCCTAATATCACTTTCTATTTCAAATTACAATTCTAAAACCAAAATTGAGTTTAACATAATTATTGTCTATAGATAGTTTTCAAATTTGATTTTTGTAATTTTCCATTTTCTTATGTTTACAGTTCCTTCTATATGCATGTGTTCATATACTAAGGATGCAAATTAATGTAAAATTTTGTTGTCTACTTCTTAGTTTTCAAATGTAATGTTATTCTTGCTAAAAATTAGAAATCAAACATCATTAGACTTAATATTTTTTACTCTTATAAAATGTCCACTTGCATTATACTGTTTTATGAAATTTATGCACTTATGCTTAACTCTTTTCCAACTTAGATTTATGCAAATAGATTGAAGCACTACAAATATTTATACATTTTCCTTTAACTAGAAATCAACAAAATAAGAAAAGTAATTTACAATGATTATAAAATTCAAATATATTGCAATGACATTTGGGAATTATCTGTTGCAGAAGCGAAAGAGGTACATAACTAACAGAACAACATAACAAAACATTGAAAGCGAAGCTAGTACAAAAATCAAAGGTACTACTAGACATGGAAAAACAACAAGTTATAGATTTAGATAATTACCAATTCAAAAGTCATAGTCAGCCTTGCAATATTGATATTGCACTAAAACGTGAAGGACTATATAGAATGAAAACATTTGCATACAATGTAGGTGATTGTTTATTTGAATCAATAGAATTGCTACTCAACTATCGTTACACATCAAACCAACTACGAAATGGGACTATTGATTATTTCCTCACTTGTCTTGCATAAAATGAAAAAGTAGCAAGAAAGTCATATAACTATGAATTGGACCCAACACATCTATGCCAATTACATGGAGTACATGATTGTACAATATATCTTTATAGAATGCGATTATTTGCGACACCAAGTTCTCCTAACAAAGAAATTGAACTCTTCGGAGATGTATTTTGCATTCAATGACTATCAAAATGGCTAGATATACAAATATGTCTCTGGTCAATGACAACAGGGAAAAAATATTTGTAATTCAACAAATCAGCCCTTGGAGAGTTGTCCGCACTTCGCTTTCATGATGCAAATGCTTCAAATGGAAACTTCAAGCCACTTTTAAGTAGCCAAAGCCAATCTCTAAACTGCCAATCACCAACAAAACTTCATCAACTCAAACAATTGATAAGAAATAATAATCAAAATCAAATTACAAAACATTTCAAAAAAAAAAAAATATTAAAAGAACTACCACATATGGAAAAATCAAAATTGATAGATGTAGATAATTATCAAATCAAAGGCCAAACTCCAATTTTCAACATTGATATTGAACTTCAAAATCAAGGACTATTTAGAATGGACAATTTTAAGTACAATGTTGGAGATTGCTTATTTGACTCATTACAACTCTTACTCAATTTTTAGTACACATCAATCCAACTACGAAATGGAGCCATTGATCACTTCTTAAACTGTCTTAAAAAGTGTGAAAAAGAGGCAATTATATCATTCAATCGTGACTTGAACCCACAAACTCTATATGATTTACACAAAGTATCAGACCTTGAAACATATTTACGTAGAATGTGACTATCAGCTAAACCAACCACAATGGACAAAGAAATTGGACTATGTGGAGACATTTTTTGTATTCTATGGATATCCAAATGGCTAAATATACAAATATGTATTTGGTCAAAGACAATAGGTAAAAAGTACTTGCACTTCAATGAATCAAATAATACAAACTCATACTCTATTCTTTTCCATGATGCAAATCCTCGTGCTGGCCATTTTGAACCACTCCTACCATACCAATCACAAAATCTAAACTATGAGTCGCAAACAACAAACTTAGAAAGTAAAAATTTGATAACAAAAAATAATCATAATCAAATAATACATCTAATGAAAAGGAAAAACCAAGAAAATTTGACCCTCACTTCCCTCCACAAAATCAAAAAGAAAATACGCAGCAACCAATCACTAACATCTACAATGTCAAAAGAAAACTCCTCACTCTCACCAATAGCAATATTTGAAAAAACAATCCAAGACACACCAAAAAATGCATGCGCAATCTGCCAAATGTTGTATTTCAACAAAGACATTAAGCGTTTCAAAGAAAAATACAAACAAACCTACTACAAATTGATACAATCTAACGATACAATATTAGCAGATTCTATTTGTCAAAAATTCCATGCATCGTTGAAACAATGCATGCTTCCTAAATATGCTACACCACATAATATTCAAACAAACAAACCCTTAAAATAAGTACAAACTCTATCACAATTAGAAGAACGACTTGTCTCACTTAGAATTGCATTTTCTCAAATTTGGGAACTAGGATACAAAAGATCTCAACTAGGATTAAGCGGTTCCATCATTAATGTACCAGTCAACATGACCATTATATAGAAGGCACTACCACAATCTATTAACGAAACATCAACAATTGTTGTCGCTCTTAAAAGATGATTAGATTACAAAAATGCATTCCAAAAAGGCATGGTGCGACCACATAATATCATGCATGCATTTGCCCAATTAAGTGAAACAACGCTTTACAAATTAGAAAAAGGTTGAAATTAAAAAATATTGGGAAGAATCATTCCAAATCAATGATCAAAATGAAAAAAAGCAATGAACAAACTACAACGAAACTGAATCAGAAAGTGATACAAACCATCAATACCCCTCTGAATCTTTAATCCATGGATTCACTGAATCTAGATCTATACATACAATGCAAGACAAAATTATTGAAATAGCACCTGCACATGATAATTCTCCTATTGGAATATTCAAAGATAAGTATTCTGAAGAGATGAATTTCCCTACACTATTTTATGGCAATCCACATGACGATGACATTGTCAAAAAATTCACATACCAAAAAATTGCACAATGGGAATTGCTACATTCAAATAGACAATTTTCCTATCACATAACAAACTTATTTTTCAAGACCATTAAAATACTTATACAACAAGTAATGTCTACAATGTGGATAAGAATTCGTAAAGGTCAATTACAAGTGAAGAAAGCTAGTAGCTAAAGATGTCAAAGACAAATGTAACCTAGAGAATATACTGAAATCAGATATTGGCTATATTGATTTCAAAAGGATAAGAACATCCCTAGATTATTTACAACTTAAAAAAAATGTATTTGCAATGATACGACAACTAGGACCTCCTACTTTTTTTCTTATATTTACTAGTGCAGAACAAAATTGGGATCCTTTATGTAATACACTTGAACAATTACATAGTACACATAAATCAAGATCAAAAGAACATGAAGCTTATAGCCAAAATCAAAATCATAAATTCAACCTCATCAAAAAAGATCCAATTACTTGTGCACGTTACTATAGACATAGAATAAATGCAATCAAAAGATTAATATTTATAGATGATTCTTTCTTTGGAAATGTCTTAGACTATTTCTCAGTAATTGAATTCCAAAATCGTGGAAACGAACATGATCACTTCCTTGTATGGATTAAAAATGCACCTATCTATGGAAAAGATAGCAATGCAAATATTATAGACTTTATAGATAAGTACATAACTTGTAGGACAAAACATCTGCAACCTCATATAGCTATATTACACAAGCATCATCATACAAGGCAATGTAGAAAGACAAAAAAATCCACGTTCAAATACAATTTCCCCTTCCCACCAATGGAGAAAACTATAATACTTGATCCATTAGAAGAGAGAAATGAAAATATAATTTCAATTGCCAACAAAATCTTCGCAAACTTGGAGAAAGCAACATATGAAACAACATTCTCTTTTCAAATGTTCCTAGATGAAATGGATATCGATGAGGAGAACTATATCATGGCTATCAGATCAACACTCCATAGACCCACACTACTATTACAAAGAAAACCATTGCAAATATGAAACAATAGTTTTGCAAAGAAAATTCCACAATTATGGAAAGAAAATACAGACGCACAATTTGTTCTCAATGTATATGCAGCAGCAATGTATTGTAGCTCTTACATGACAAAGGTTGACAAATCAATGACACAGGAATTTAAAAGAATATGTATAGACCACCAACATAACAATATAGATGCAATAAAAATGATAACCAGACTTGGAAATGCTTTACTAAATTTGTAACAAATGTCCTCACAACAAGCAGCTCACATTGCCTTATCCCTCCCACTAAACTATAGCTCAAGAAAATGTGTATTTATTGATACAAGGCCTGAAAATGATCACACCTTTGTTTTGAAATCGGTAAAACATATAGCCAAAGAACCGGATGATTCCGAAAATGTAATTTGTAAATATTTAATAGACTACTATGTAAAACGCCCCCCACATATTTTTGGTGTATGTCTTGTAGAATTTGTAGCATAATACAATAAGAATGCAAATAGAATCAAACCAAAAACAAAACCAAACGTTATACGATTTATCAATTTCAATAAACATGTTGATCTAGAAAATCATTATAGAGAGCAATTACTACTCTATGTCCCTTTCACGATACATGAGAATACATTGAAACATCATTTTAGTTCATGGAAAAAAGCTTACATACACCATGAGAAAACAATTCAACTTAACCATGCAAAGTTCAATTACAATGTCCAATTTGGATGGGGTGACATTGAAAAAGCAAATAGATGAGCTAAATGCTAAAGATGACAGCAATTCCAATAACTATTTCATTACATGCAATAAGAAAGATCAAGAACAATATGACATACAAGTAGATTTTCAAACAATCAATCGCATCAACTTAAATAGTAAAAGCCTTAATACAATTGAAATTATTCAACACCCTCAAATAATGGAAAACAATTAGTACTACAAATTATGAAAAATGTTAAACAAAGAGCAACAAGAAATTGTAAAGGACATTGTACTGAAAAAAATGAAAGATATCAAAACCCCAGTACACTTATTCTTGATAGGTGGAGTTGGAACTGGCAAGACTTTCACTGCAAAAGCCATATACGAGGCACTTCTCCGCATATACAGTAATAGTATTGACAACAACCCTGACAAGCCTAATGGACTATTTATTGCTTATACAGGAAAAGAAGCATACAACATAGGTGGAGTAACATTACACTAAACATTCCACATACCTTTCAAAAAATTAGAATTCATTCCATTGAATATTGAAACTTTGGATACAATGTCAAAGCACTATCAACAACTACGAGTCCTTCTCATAGATGAAATTTCATTAGTGGGTTCAACATTTCTACGCTATATTGACAAGCACCTATAAGATATAATGCAAATGCCAACTACATACTTTGCAAACCTTGATACAATCTTTTGTGGAGACCTTTACCAAGCACAACCCATACTCGACTCTATTGTATTCAAAAATAAACCAACAACTTCAGAACTTATGCCATATAATTTTTGGAATGATAATATAAAGTGTTATTCTTTGATCTCCACCATGCGACAAATAGATCATAAATTCATAGCAATTCTCAATAGAATTCATGTTGGATCACATACAATTGATGATTTAAATTATCTTAACCACAATTGCTTACATCCACCACTAATGGACCCAACATTCCCTTTCCTCTTCTATAGAAGAAAGGA